>JACBWW010000044.1:1971508-2103807 GCA_020086605.1 Lanius collurio | reverse complement strand
CATGGAGGTTTTTATAACCAAGTAACTACTAAGATGCAATATTCAGAGCAGTAAAGTTTGAACCCTTCCTTTTGAGCATATATAGGCTTATTGATCTTATGATCTCCAAAATCAAAATCATTCCAAAGCAGAAGCCTTTCAAGTCAAGTATATTTACTTCTAGCGTCCTAACTCCTATAAATAGTTTGGGTTTTTTCAAACAGGGGCTTGGCCCTTATTTCACTCATCTATTTATGTTTCCCAGAAGCCAGGACACTTGATGAAGTATCTGACATCCAGCATTGCCAGGAGCATTTTATGTCAGGCTTAAATGACTCAGCTGAAATCTGTGAACATTTAAATTCTGTAACATTGATTCAACAATTCTCCCAGCTCCATGTACCCTGATGATCTCCATCTAGCTTCCAAACCAGTTAACAAGCCAATAATGGCCTTCCTTGCTGTTTACTGCCTTGCATAAGGGATTTAGAAATAGCCTCTGTCAAAGAGTAACTCCTTACTTGAGGCAAAACTGCCAAAGATATAAAAATGTTTGATAAAAGCATATCCATGCACTACAGTTCAGCTGAGGAGGAAAGAGGCTGAGAACAACAGAGCAATGACAAAAAGAGAACAAAACACGCACTTAGCTGTCTGTGTGTTTTATTTTACTCATCCTCAGCAAGACTGATTCCTTTCAGATAGTTTAAATTTGATCTCAATATTTTTTGTGAGAAGTACATATTGGAACTGAATTTACCTTTCAACTGAGCTGAACAGGCATAACTTCTCCTAAGTTTCTCTTAGCTTTATGAGAAAAATGTCCTGATTTTCCAAAAAGAGCTGGAAAACAGCCTTTTCTTTATTATTTGACATGTAGAAAAATACGCCACAACGTTTTTCAGTTCCAGAAATTTTAAAACCAAGTTATTTCATGAATACACACTAAAACCCATTGCACATCCTTCTTTCACCTGTTTTCCACTATGCACACAGCCATGGCACAATGTTGAATATGATACTTCAGTGATAAAACTACAGCACTGTAAAGCTTGGAGGCACTTCTGAAAAACCTCCTGAGGCAGTGGTAAAATACGGGGTAAGGTATATCATCATTAGTGCTAGCTGAAAAAATAGTGGATAAACATTTTGTCAATTCTACAAAACAGATGAACCTAGTAAGCATAGTGTGTGTATGTATGTGTATGTGTGTGTTTAAAACTCAGAAAAGAGAAATAAGTTTATTTTCTTCAGGAAAACAATTTTGGAATTTATTATTTGTTACCATACACAGCCTGAAAATTTTTTATTAAATTAAAGTTGTTTCCTGTCTGAGATAATTGTGGTACATTCCTCTTTGGAATGTCAAGAATTATTACCAGGAAGCCAATAAAATATTGAACCAATACATTTTATCTTAGATATACACTACATCTTTTTCCTTTTCAAAAATCCTGATTAGAATTTTCTGCTGTAAGAAAGAAACCAAGAAAAGTTCTGCACCCTAAAGAAATCAGTGCATGAAAACATGTTTTAGCTTCCCTAAACAAACACTGACACACCCTGTGGTCAATGATTTGTGCTCAAGAGCCACCCTAAACCTCACTTCTGAAGCAACTGCTGTAGTTGACTGCAGTTGACTTCTCCCTCTCCCTTATTCTGCTTCTGTCTTATACTATCATCTAATTCATCATCTACTAATACCTCCTTTGCCCACTGAACAAATGGAATCCTGCAGCACATCCTTCTTAGAAAGAAATTACATTTCACCCACTATTCTCCACTGTAACAGGGCTATGAGAGCAGGGAAAATGTTATTTACACTATCCAGACTTTATGGTCAGCACAATAGCTTCCACAAACACTAATTACATGTTATTTTTATCTTAGTTTCAATATTGTGCACTTTCATTTTTTACTTCTTGCTTCTTAATTAGAGAGAGCCTGTTGCTCTCAGGCAGTGAGTAGATTTATTATTCTAAAAATATGTTATTCAAATTATTTTACTGAATAATACTAGTAAATTCCTAATATTTATCAACAAGAAAGTGATACTGCAGTAAATAAAAACAAATACATTACAATAATTTTACACTTAAAATGCTACTGTTTGTTAAACAGAATGAGAGAGTCTAAGAAAATTTGCTTCCATTTCTTTCAGCCTTATTTCCTTTATTCCTACTCATTTTTTAGGAGCGAGAATTCTGTATCACAGATATCTCATGAGGAAAAACACAGATTAATTCAGTGCCACAATGGCAAGAAATAAATATTTTTCATACTATGCAACTTCTGTGACAAGAAAAAAAATCTAAATCTCCTCCTCTGAAATTTCTTACTGTTTACAAACTAAGAATATATTCTGATATATACTTAATGTTTCTCCTCACTATCTATAAAATACTCAGTTTTCTAATAAATTAATTTTGATTTTACATAAAACAACTGCCCCCTAAGAATAAAATACACACACATCTAAAAGAAGAGATCATGTAACTATATGCATCGTATACAACATTTTGTTACAGTATCTCACAATACTCTGAACTTTGTGTTGTTCTTTTGGATTCTCTGATGATTTCTGGAACCCAAACAGGAATTCAGCATGGCAGAAAGACGAGACCATTATCTGAGATTTCAGGGAACAGATTAATTGCAATTTCGTAAATATGAAAGAGCAGAAACATCAGATAGCAAATAATACAACCACACTTTACCTATGAGCAAAGATACTCTGCAAGAGCAAAAATATTTCCTTCTTAAAAGTTTTTCTTTTTGCCTGTTTTTTTCCCTCACTCATGTCTTACCCAGTTGTGCAGTAAAATCTAGATGGGCAGGGACAATGCAAAGGAAAGGTGTGAAATCTCAAAATGAGAAGCCCTGGACTATCAGAAGGTAAAGGAACTTTAAAAAGTGGGTTTAGGGTCATTTTCTTACATAATACTATCCTTAAAATGGCACATTCTGTCCCCTTATAGTTGTATTCAACATATGCTCCTGAGCAAGGATTTTTTATGTTCTTCCTTGTGAGACTGAGACCTCAGGTCACATCTAAGTTAAACATAAACACAGGAAAAACTCAAAGTTCCTTAAAAATACAAGAGCCAGCTGGCCAGAATGAAGAATCTACCTTCTAATGGTAAATATCCAACCTCTCATTGCTAACTGATAGATGAGATGCACAAAATAGAAAGCAAAAATAGAACCCATAATACATTTCTAGCTATTGCAAAAAGCAATGGATTTTCAGCTTCCCTAGTGTTAGCAGTTATCAGTGAATTCTATCACCACATATATCTGTATTAATACAGCTTACTGAAAATAATGACACTGCATTTTTTTAAATACCTAGGTCTACAAAATAATTCTGCATTAACATGCCAACTAATTTAACTATTTCTATCTTTAGTTTAACTCTACATGACATTTTAAAGCACCATCTGAGAAAAACTGAAATACTGAAAGCTCAGTTGTCTGAAATAATTGGATATTTTCTCCATTTTATGAAGAACACATAAAAGATTATATTTAAGCACATACTGAATAGGGATCACTAGGGAAACTTTGCAATAAAATGAAAATATCAACCTTATTGAAGCTTTTAACAGACACTTCAAAACATTAATATAAAGAACTATGTTTGACTGATCATACTGGATTATCCCTGATGCCATTCAGATGATATACAGGCTGTGTTCTCTATAGACATAAAATGGAACCTAAAGGAAATGTCAATTAGGCAAAAATAAAGATGAAACATTGTAACTGCCTTTTCAAAAGAAAATACAAACATGGAAAGAAAAAGGTAATTTTCCTTTATTTATTTTATATGAAGAAATTTCGATTTGCCATTCTAAGCTAAGGATCAGGATAATCTAATATCCTATACTAAACTGGCCTCTGGGAACATTAATTATTAATATTAGCCTCAGAACAACCACAGTTGAACAAGAACTTTCTTTTCCACTAGTATGAATAGATGCCTTATAATTTAATATTTTAAAAGAAGAGAAGTAAGTGGTAGAGATAATTACTACTGGAAAATCCCCGTGGCAAACAAAACCTGTCCTAATAGCAGCTGAATAAAATACCATGTTATTCCTAAAGAGGAAAAAAAAAGCAAACAAAAAAGCACCAGAACTTCCAGTTCTATCATTAATGTAATAATCATTAAGTTAATGTAAGACTTTGTGCTGTCTACTGCATGTTTATTTAACACACTAACATGAAAAAGCCACAATTCAAATATGTATTTCCTACACACTGTGACCACTGACTCCTCTGGTAATGGGACTACCTCCTGCATAAATCGGGAATATATGAAAGACAGCACAGTCTTACGGAGACAGAATGACACATGGAGATTTAGAGTAAACAAAAATGTATTCAGACCTTCCTTATATCACACTCTGGCCATCCAAATCCGCACATCTATTACTCTTAATTATAAGCCTTATGCCACCGTGGCAAAACTCAATTTGTGATGCCTAGTTTGCTTTAATACAGCCTGGGGTGAATTTCAAATAAAGCACACTAAGGGGAATCAGTATCAACCAGTACAACAAATGCACAGCATCCACAAGGAAAAAATTGTATTTCTCTTCCTTTTAAATTCTTTGATACCAGCCATGTCAAAATTCAATAGCTTAGGGAAACAGATAAAAGATGAGAAGAAAGTTCCATTTTTATTCAAAAGCAACTCTTCACCATAGTTCACAGCCACTTCCATTAGAGCACACTTCAAATTCAATATTCATTCTAATTTATTGTAATGCATTTAAAGTATACAATATTCATGGGCTTGCATATTCATGTTTCCTAGGGTTTTTTTCCTTAATACTTTCAGATCAGATTCATACAAGCTCACTAAAGAAAAAATAATCATGCTGCTCAAATAAGATCTTAGACAACTGAAGTACTGATTCAGAACTGATCCAACTTTAATTGCAAACATAGGACCAAACCACACTCACCAGTGTGACAGCAGAAAAAAAAAGGGATGGAGGGAATCTCTTGAAAATCTATTCTTAAGAGCTAAAACCTGGTATATAATCCCATATAATCTATTCCTATATGGCAAGCTGAGTAAAATGTAGCACTGTCCACCTGCCTCTCTTGGATGACAGCAGCTGGAGTGCACCATATTAGTTATTCTAGGGCTGGAAACATCTCATTTTGAAGAAACAAAGTAGTGTGAAAATGATGACAAATAATTTCCTGGAGTGTTTGAAAACAGTGACACATTTGTCTTGATCAATACTATGGTCTGAAACGCACTTTTAATAGCCACTGATGAAAAAGGATCATGGCAGACCAAGTACCCAAACAGCACCCCTGCAGTGCTGGCATTAGTGTAATGAAAGGAGAGCAGCACCAGCACCACTGTTTTGGAAACAACAAATTTATTTTCTGTATTTGTTTAGCAACAGCTGGGAGTTCCAAGAGCAGCTCTCTGAACTCAGGTTTCTTTGGAAAGAGTTGGCAGATAGATCGCCACTTACCCACAACAGAACTAGGAAAAGGAGTGTTTTTGTAATCTTGCAAATGGTTCTTCCATTAGTAGCACTTATGACCAACAGAACAAATAAAAAATAATAGTGTGTATAAAACTGGCAGTGCTGTAATTGCACAGTACCTTTATAATCTAATAAAGTCAGTGGAAATACTCTTTTTGGTGGAAAAAACCTTTCCAGTTAAGAGGCAACAGAGAAGGTTGTATCAGGCATGTCCATATTAAGAAATAAAAGCTTGACACACAGTAATGTGCCAATCAAATTCAAAGTTTGACTGAAAATTACTTCATAGATGTGGCAGAGTAAATTTTGGTGGCTTTTTTAAAAACAAACAATATATCTATATAAAGTGGCCTGCAGAAAGTAACAATTCTTCATCTAAGTTGCCATTTGTGTTTTTATCTTTAAACAGAATCGAAGTATTTCTAACATTCATATTGAAAAAAAATGCTTTGAAACATCATTTTATATAAAGCAGAGACATCACCTTATAAAAAAGGATCAAAAATATGATTATTCACTACATTTATGGGGTGTTTCAACTATACCACTAACAACAATTCTCTGAAAGACACATTCATTGAAGCATGATCAACAGATATTATCAACACAATAGTACATATTTTCTCATTCAGTCATAAATTTTCAGTGAAAGAAAGCTATAGAAATGGAACCTCATATCACCATTTTATACATGTAATTCTGAAGGAATTGTGAAAGGATAATTAATAATGGCAAATTAATCCCTGCTCTAAACCTTGGAGAGTTTAGGTGGTTTACTGCCAAAATGCAGTTTTTCTTCCTAAGTCATACACTAGGGGAGAAAATCAGAGAAACTGCAATAAAGGCCTCAGGCATTGTAACTGGCCAGGAGGAAAAGCAATATTCAGAGAAACAGGTTGTGCTCAAGGAGTCCAAGCAACTGGATAATAGAACCAAACCAGTCATTCCACAGAACACAGGATCATGTGGAGCCTTCCTAGGGCACACACAGACATGTATTTGGCTACTGTCTCCCACGGCATTTAGGTAGACAAATCAAGCAGACAGGCTGTTCCCCCTCTGCTGTAAGGTGTTTTGAACCACGGTAGTGTGCCCCAGCCAAACCATCTGTGGTTATGCCTATTGGAGCCCTCAGAGTGAGACCAGGCTGGAATTACCCTCACCAGCTTCACCTGGCTGCCCACCTTCAGCTGCAGCAGATCAGCTCCTGGAGGGTTTTTAAGCCCAGTCAGAAGGAGAAGAGAGATGTAGGACAAGGTTTGTATTTACTCCCTGTTCTTTGCTGTCTGGTTGTTTGGCTAGCCTGGATTAATTTGGCTGCTGATCACTGGATGGGTTTTGTTGCTGCCATCATCTCAACTCTGCTGGCCTGAATCTGGAGCATCAAGGACTGAAAGGTAAACTGTGCTAAACTGAAAAAGAACTGGGAAAGGAGAAGCTGAAAAACTAAGTACCAAGACAGCAAGGAATAGATAAAAAAGGACTGTGCCGCACGGGACTAAAACCAATCCTATTTCCTGAAAAGTGGGTGCAGAGCTCTTGGACAAAGCAGAGGCACTAACCAAGCAAGGTGTAATCTCACGCACTGCAGTTGCAAAATGTGTATGTGCTGCATTATGGATAAATGTAAAATGTGTAAGTACTGTGTTAAATGAGTGAAAAGTATAAGTGCAATGTGTATGTACTGTGATAGGTAAAAATAGAGGGAAGTGTATAAGTAGAGTACCATGTATAAGCAGTATATAGTAAGTAAGCAAGATGTATAATTAAGCAAAAGTAGGTAGAATATATATGTAAGCAAAATATACAAGAAAGGTATTATGTCAATGTTGGAAGATGTGTGAGTTCCCACATGATCCCCAAAGAGGTGATGCATATTTTAGAGAATTTTAAAGCTTCTTTCTGTGTAATCATAATGATTTGTTGTACAGAAGTGCTGAGTTCCCACACCCCTTCTTAGGAAGGGGACCCGTTCCATTTTGGAGCTAAAGCATCACTCTCCTGCTCCTAGGAGACTTGAATCACTCCTCAAACGTGCAGAACTGAACAGCACCTATGCTAAATTGAAAATGATTGCTTTTCATCCTTTTTGTGGTAGCTGAACTATTGTTCCAGGTAGAAATGGAAGATTCACAGGAAATGAAAGACTAAACTATTTAGTACAGTTCTTAAGTCCATAAAAGGGTTCTGACACTTTTTTCCCAAAACTCTGTATATTAGCAGTTACCAGACTCGGGAGGGGAAAAATGCTCTGATAGCAGAGCAGATCAGCTAAATTAGATTAGAAGCAGGGAAGCAAGTATTTTCCTAGCAATTTATATGTAATTAAATTAAGTGATACATATCTAATGAAAACTGTAGAAGTCCTGAATTAATATCCACAGAGTCAGGATCTCATAACATGAAAGTAAACCAGATTTAACACAAGGCTTTTAACAGCTACAAAACTAAGGCAAAATGAAGCAGTAACAATGACTAAAAATGGAAGAACTAGACCAGAGAACATGATCATCTTGCCAAGAAACACATTTTAATTCTGGAATATTGGTGACTTCCAGAAGATTATTGACTGTGAGGAAAATTTGACCTAGGCATGCAGGGACCTCGGTCCCTGTTTTCTCACACTCGTAGCGCATCTTGAGCAAATAAGTCAACCTAATCTTGTAGAAGACATCTCTACACTTCCAAAAGAGTCCAACAGAAGTTGCAGCCTCCCTCCTACAGCCCCTTCAGATTGCTTTGAAAATTAAACATAAATTATGTACAAATGAATTCACCACATGGAAATCAAGTATTGGAAAAGGCCCCTCACAAATGCTCATTAAACCAACTCAAATTATCACACTTCCATCCTTGTTTCTAATTAACAGAAAAATGGAACTATCTAAACAATAGCATATAGTAAAAATGAAAAGTAAGAAATAGTTCTTCAATCTCATGTTAATTAAATGGAGATGAAATGACTATGTTCTTCTGTGCATGTTCAACTTTTACTTTTTTACTGTTTTCCTTTTTTAATAACATCCTTTCATGCAGTTTTTTTCCCTGTAAGTGCAGTAATTTCTGCTCTTTAAAGAGAAACAGAGAGTGAAGAACAAGTGATATTTAGATGCTAGATCTGATGAAAATGTAGATCAAATAATCATTCAATAATCACTTACATGCCAATGTAAGCATTTTCAACTACTGAAATAGCTAACACACAAAAAAATAGAAAACAAACAGCACATTGGTTGTGACACTGTCCCAACTACTGAAAGAGTAAGTTAAACTTTAATTTAGACAATAATTTCCAAAATTCAATACAAATTTGGGTAGAATTTTAAAATATAAAGTGTAGCTACTGCAGTTGCAACTAAAGAGTAGCAGTAAAAATAATGTTAATAAACTGATTAGTAGCTCTTACTTACCCTTAACAGGTAGCCAAATAGTAATGATACTAAATCAGATACCTAAGCTACTAAAAACAAAATACGTGGGATTCTGAAAAAATACTTAAATCAGCAAATTGAATACTGTAGAAAGACAGCATGAAGCAAACCAATTTCATTTTACTGCAATCTGCATAATAGAAACTATTTCTAATTGTTCATTACTGATCTTTAAGGAATAATAATCAAAGCCTATGGACCCGTAAACAAATTAAAAGACTGAGGTTTTTTTAACCATTGCTTAGTCCATTGTCTCCAGTTAATTTTCTCACCTCTTTTTTACCTGAGAATCACTTTCAGTAGATGAAGTTTCTGACAAAAAAAGAACAAGCTTAATGTTCTTTCAGAAGACTACCATTCTTTTTACACAGTGCTAAAGCTTCTTCCTACTATGAATTAAATTGTTCCATTCCCTTTAACCTGCCATCAACATTAAATTTACACATGACTAATCTGTCTTACTTCACCTAAAAACAAGGAAGCAAAGGCTCCCAGATGCCTTATATGCACCATGCAGCGACATGGTTGTACTTCCAGTGCTTGGGCAAGGAAATTCCAGTGGGGTTCTGAGTCAGAACACCCAAGAACTTGCTCACAGAGCACAAGACAGCTTGACATTTCCCTGCTTTTCTGGGCTTCTGTGGCAGACAGGGGTTCTAGACTGATGTACCTCCAGCCATTCCCAGGGTGTCCAGAAACCTTGCATCAGTGCTCAAATTCCCCAAACAGGGAACAGACATAGTAAAATTCTATGTATGCTAAGCCTATTTAATTGCAGTTTAGCCTTTGGTCAAACACATTTTAAAATTTTATGAGCTACTTTCCTAGAGTAAGCATTTGTTAATCAACCTGTATTAGTAACTAAAAATAAAATCAACCACGGAAATGACCCATAAATTCCCTTATCATCACTGCAAAAATAACTAAACTTTGTTGGTTGTTCTCCTGATTCTGAGATTTTCATTATGTTTACCTATCAAATTTAGAAATATTAGCTCATAAATCAAGTAAGCACATGCTTTGGCTGACCAAACTAAAAAAAAGAATGTTGTATACCAAAGAAAAAAAGGCTGGTAAACTAATACTGGAAATACATATTGTGATTTATTAATCAGTGTGTTTCATAAAAGTAAACAGTTTTCCTGAATACATGGTTTTGCTTGCTTGGTTGCACTTTAAAGCTCTGTTTTTATTCAGAATAGGTTTCCTAAAAATTCTGGTTCTTCCTTCAAGGAAAGTGCTAGCTTTCTCTGATAACCTTCTGTGACAATCTGTGATAATGAACAAATTTCATTATTATTTTGAAAGTTAAAAAGTAAACAAGGGGAAAGAAGTTCTTCTCTCCTTGTACTACAGTATGTGTAACCCAGGCTGTGTGCATTGGCAAGTCTATGGCACGAACAGAACAAAAATATTTCAGCTCTTTTTCCTGACTTGGGAGCTACATGACACAATTGAATTCAGATTTCTAACTGAAAACACAAAATAAAATCTCTGTATGGTAAGGCAACACTCCACATATCTTCTCTCTGAAACACATTCTCTAGATCACTATTAGCTTTGTAAACACATCTCAGGAATAAGAGTTCCTAATTACCAACTAGTAGTGCACATTTCAGAGATACAGTGAGGCCACATTGTCACCTACAGCAACTAGAACAGTTCTGTTCCACACAGCTGTGCAAGGATACCCTTTTCCAAGAGTTTTTTTTTTTTTTTTAAAAAAACCAAACTATTTATATTTCAGGCAGCACACTAATGTTTAATGACTAAACATTGCATTTTTTTTTTCAGTAACTGCGATTATGAACTTCAGTTACCCAGCTACTATTTTTCTTTTGTTTAATTTTCTAAGAACACAAGAGCTTAAACAGGCACTTCAGATTTAACACTGATCTGACTGTTACAGGAATTACTAAGCACTAGAGCATTTATGAGGCTAGCGTAAATCACTAATGCTGTTTCTTGCTCTGATTTTTATGCTTTTATATCCTTGGCAATCAGAGCCAGGCTGAAACACATTCTACCAGGACAGAATGCTTACAATCCTTTTCTTGGATTACCCTAAGGGAATATTACATAGTTTTAGATCATGAGTTAGGTTTTTTTTTTTTTTCTCTCAGTGTTTCTTATACATCATGATCTTGCAGAATTGTTTTGATTAAATTGCCATGTAGGACTGCAACTGACCCATTCACTGCTGATAAAAATCTAAGAGAAATGTCATTCAGGTCTCTGGCAACAGCATTCACCAGAAAGGTGTTAAATCCCAAACGGACTGATTACGTAACTGAGGCGCCACACAGTTCACCTACAGATGTTTGACAAAGTGGAAGACATCAACATCAAAAATGAAAACTTGTTTTTCATAATTTTTTCTGTGAAATGGATCATCATTATGTTTACATCTCATATTTCAGGCCCAGCACTAAGCAAGTATATACTGTGCTATTCTGAGGGAACAAAACAGGTGGAAACTAATTCCATACACTTGAATACAAATGGAGTATAAGCATAGCAATGGCAGAGTCAAACTGCAGAGGAAACAAGAGAGAGGAATGGTAGGAACAGAAATAAGAAACACCAACAGCATAATGCTTGATCATGCTCCTTATTTCAGAGAAAGCAGTCCAGGCAATTAATATTTTAACATACAGAACTTTAGCTCTTTTCTATTATCTGAGAAACCAGTGAATTTTCCTGAAGTACACTTAACATATGTTAACATATGTTAACTTCTCTGTTAGCCTGACAAGTATTTGTAAATTTCAGACATGACATAAGCCTCACAGACTGCTTCTTGTTATGCTTGTCACTGTATGAATCAGGCTCCTTATAACGCATATAATTGTGGTGAAAAATAATTTTTAACTTCTATTAATAGCACCGAACTATAGATATCAAATAGTGTAGCACTTATTTTTTACCCAAATAAGTATTTTTGAATTAGACAAGCAATAATGACCAACTTTCAGAAAAAGTATATTATTTTTGAAATTGCAGGGTTCACTCCTGTGATAATAAACATCACACACCTTTAAACACATTGCATTTCCACTGAGCAATGGTACAATAATGAGAAAAAAGTCTTCCTTACCTATGTATACAATTTTTAGATTCAAGATATGCCATACCGGAGGCAGCATCTAATGAAAACTTCACCAGCTGTTTGGTTTTCAGCTCATCCTTCTTTTTTCTTAGGAATGACAGGAAATCACCTCCTAGAAAACAGACAGATAGACAGTGTGACACAACTGACAGGATACTCACATTTATCTGTCGTGAGGGGTGCAAGACCAAACACAATGCAGGTTATTAGCTGTTCTCATCCCATCAGTTTAAGGCTAGCCCAAGAAAAAGGAAGGAACTCACCTTTCAAAAATGCATTTTCTATTAAATACTAGGTGCTTAGAAGTGAAAAGTGGACAGTGTGCTTTTGATATACCCAAAGTCTTCACCAGTGTACGTTAGATACAGACTCCCTTAAAAAGTGTTGACAAAAAAAACCTGATGATCTGTCATACATATTCTTCTCTAATCACAGAATTATTAATTGTGAATAAAGAGGTTAGGTCCTATTAGCTACATGAAAGTAATTAATTTTTAATTGGTTATTTGCAGCAATGCTTCTCAAATTCCACACTGATGTGTTTGGAGGGGTAACAAAGTGCTTTCTTCTTGGGCAACATTAGCTGGACATTTGACCAAGCAGTGGAAGGTGAACAGTCATTACTGTGCCTTCAGAGTCTTCTGCCTAGGAGAGCAAAGCCATTGTCCTCTTGTCTGAAAAGTGGGAGGGGCCAGCATGGAGGATTTCCAAAAAGCAAATTGTGTTAGCAAAAAAAATCTTCTGAGAAACTGATTTAATTTAGGACAAAGGTAAGCTGGAGGATTATTATACAAACACTGCAAAGCCATGTTCGGATTGATATAAATGCATTAAAGATTTTTCTAAAATATATTTTATTATTCCAGGCAAAGACAAAAATATCACAGGAGAGCTTTTCACATCACAATTATTTACTAGTGAGTGATACCTATCAGAGTTTTAATTACATTGCTTTAATCTGTCTCGGAGTTTTCACTATTTGTTCTGTTTCCTTGTTTTCTGTCCTTGCATAGAAATGGCAAAAATATCTTCTATATATTCTGTTTAACAAAATTAAAAGCAGTGTTAGTTGCAGAAAAAAAAGCTAAGTGACATGCATTGTAAAAGACATCTAATGTTTAGGCTTAATCTGATTATCCTCATCATTGCAATACTAACACAGGCTTAAGTGTCTGTCCTTTAACAGTTACTCCTCAGTAAATGCTGACTTGTACTGTGGTCAATGTTCCAGCTATTCATCTTCACAGTAAAGCAAACACATGAGTATCTTCAAGGATGAATTAAGAGTAGTTCACTACAAACTCTTTAGTGCAGAACTGTGGTTAGGTAGTATCTTTATGTAACTTGAAAAATAAGTTTTAATATAATTCACTATTTGCAGCACACAGTGTCATTCTTTGCAATGTAATAGCTGTTGATAAAAATGAAATAACGAGACCAATTAGGCTATTAAACAACTGATACAAAACTATATGACTACAGAACAGTAAGCAATGTTTTCTCTTTTACATAGAATTTGCATTGTATTCTGAATGGCTACCTGTTATTCCAGTTAATGGCCCATGACACCATCAGAATATGAGGTTTGCTCAAACAACTTTAAGAATATAAAAAAAAAAATTAGACCATTATATATATATAAAATCACCTATCGGAGACTGCTTGCCTGTTTTGAGTTTACAGAAGGATAAATAACAGTACTGGAGTGCCTTCCTAGCAAAACAGAATTATTTTACTAAGTAGAGGACAAAATGCAGCTCATAAGCAGAAGCTCTATGACAGCAGCCTGTTATAACTGGATTCCTGAACACAGCCCTTTGCATATTTTGCTGTGAATGGGAACTATTTCTCATTACAAGCAGAAATTCTGAGAGTGTGAAAATACCACATATCAGCAATTCCTAGTGTTGCCTGTGCTTTACAGCATAAACTTCTTGTTGTACAGTAAGTAGCACATCATGGCAATAAAACAGTTCACTCTTTGGCACACAAAAAAGCAAGCTAATGCTTTGAAAGAGAAAAAAACAACAACCCTGTGATCTATGAGAAGAAACTAAAAATGCAAAAAACAACAATGAAAAATGTTAAATAGGTTTACAAAATATTCAGTTATGGCAATCTCTGACTTGTCTGGCATTTATAATCAACTATGACCACATATTTCAGTGTTCACTTGAGCTAGTGTCCACAACGACACCTACCTATTTGCTCTAGGCACTCTTGGCATCATTCTGATAACCAGTATTGACACTGAACACAACTAAAATACATTGAAATGATGATGGGAAATCTTCCACTTAACTGGTATATAATGTACATTTTTTATATATTTTCTCTCTATATAGTATCCTAATAATATTATAAATAATTATACAAATATTAATAAATGTCTTAATACAATAACAACTACTAAGAATTATATGAAGTTTTATGTATTATTACTCACATCTAAGTTTTAAGTGAGAGAATTTCCTTTGTTATACAGCCTTTCTAACTAGGTTTGTTTAAAGAGCTTGCTTAATTCTTATATTTATACACCCATTCACCATGTAGCTACATCTTGCTTGTGGCCACACCTTGTAATGGTCACCTAACCCAGGGGAGCTCTAGAATTCAATATTCCTAATTGTTTTACAGGCCAGTGCAATATTATTGAAATTACCTTTATCTGCACCTGTAAGTATTTATAAATTTGAGAATTTAAATGGTCAGTATTTTGAGTAGAGTTGAAGCAATTTAGAATTTCCTTACTGCCCAGTATCTCAATCCCATATACATGGGATCTAAAACACAAACTCTGTAAACAGTTACTTAAAACTATGAATTTAAAATAGCAAATATGCATCTCTAGGGAATTCTAGGAGATAATGTTTTCTAAGTAAGAAGCTGTTTGACAAACTATTAAAAATACAATGGTTTAAAAATGCTAAACCACTCATTTTCATTAAAATATTGGGCCTTCACATTTCAACTAATGCAACATTTGTGTGCAATGCAGTGCTTTCACTTTTTAAAAATTCTTTTATTTTATATATGTAGTAACAGAAACTGTAACTAAACCCAAGGTTTATTTTTCTAACTGTCTACAGAGTACTACTGTGAAATCCACTTAAAACTTTATTTTTCCCATTAGGCAAAGGAAACAAAAGTCATTATAACCATGCAAAGTGCTGCCAATATAATATTAACAATGGCAGTAATGAAGTATGAGTAGAAATACCTGTATGTGAAAACAAAAGATGAAGAAAGAAAAAAAAAATTATATTAATAGTGTACATTGAGAACTAAGGACATGAGCAGCAGCAGCAAAGAAGTAAACACAGAGAAAATGTGGCTTGAACCAGAACTGTCCTGTGGATGACTTAGCAGACAACCTGTGATGAGGTCAGAACAGAAATGATTCACAATCACAAAAAAACTGCACTGAGATAAAATGAAGATGAGAAGAAGGCTACAACAGTTATACATGTTATTTCACTTCATTTTAACTGGATGGCAGACCACAGACATATGATAATCAAAATAAAGGAAATACTGACAATGCTCAGCAGTCTTGCTTTAGATTTCAGGTGGATCAAATAAGCTAGAGCATGAAGCCAATGTCCAAAGTGACATTAAGTGCCTATCCAAAACAGAGACTGTCATCTGTCAAGAAGAAATCAGAAATCATAGTGAAGCATCAACAGCTACTATCCCTTGTCTTCTCTGCTGACAAAATAACATTGCCCAGACTACCTGGACTCTTATGTTTTAGTACTGTGGTTGTAAGGATACCCACTGTGAGTGCATAGATAAAATCTTCTTCAGAAACTAACTGAAAAGAAAATCATCTTTCCCCATGAGGTCTTCCATTCTTGAATAAATAATTCCTGTAACTGTACTATGCTCAATAATCCATAATCTAAGGCATTGAAAAGGATTCCACATTAGAGAGACATGATGTGAAACAGAATGTACCTGAAGAACAGAAGGATTTTTTTAATCTAAAGAAAAACATTGAACATAACACAGACACATTAAATAGCTACTACAGCAAAAACTGCTTTAGGCAAAGTAAAAAAGAAATATCAATAACAATGAATAAAAAGAAGTAAGTTGAATCAGATGTTTTAACAACTATCAAAGCACTTTGCTAATTTTTTATGTTTAGTTGTTTTTATTCAGTTTTTAAATGTGTTTTCTAATTTCATCTACTTACTGATTTGGTTTTGTACAATACTGATACAAAATAGGTGATATCAAAGCCTAGAACATTTGAAGGGATAAAAATCCAACTGTAGTCTGAAATGTTACCACAAAAGGAGACTATAGAGCAGAGTTTTGGTCCTGTTTTACTGAACACTAGCTCTGAGCTGAAAAGAATTTTTAATCACCACCACCTATATCCCAGCAAAGGAATCTGACTTTTCCTTTTCTTTATAACCTTGCATCTGGAATTCATGAAGCAAAGAGGGAAGAAGAGACCCATGTACAGTACAGGGCTAAGAGTAAGGCAAGGAAGAAGAAACAGGGTCTGTACGTTTGTGTGTGTACTACAAGAGAGCTGGTGAGGAGAGGGGAAAGTTGGACACGTGGAGAGAAAGAATCCATGGGAAATGTCCAGTTCTCGTGAAATGCCCAACAAGATGAGATGGCAGAGGCAGAAGCACAGCAAGTTGCAGAGACATAGGGAAAACTCAAAATGGAAGCTGGGTATTTAACTTAAGAGGATAAAGTAAGAGGGGCAAAAACTAGAGAAGAAGACAGGGGTCCATGTGAAGAGAAACTGTAGGCAGACAGAAGGTGGCTTCACCAACCAGTAATAATGAGAAGGTAACTTATTTGACTAGAGGAAAAAAAGAGAACTGAATAGAAAACAAAGCCAGACAGTCACTATCACTGCACCTTATCTCTAATTGGACTTTGACTGACCCTTTTTTTTCTATTGTATTGATTTTAGACAGCATGCAGTAAAGACTCTGGATGTGACTGCAAGATAGGACTCAGATCTGAAATCTGCTCACAAAAGATAGCTACTGAGGATGCACAATACGACCAGTGGGACAGATGATGCAAAGCTTTATTAAAGTTTTAAGGGCTCTCTAAAGAGAAGCAATTAGATAAAAAACCATGAATGATCTCTATGGAGATCTCACTGTCTCCAGAAGTAGGAAAGAGAAAAAAACCACACAAAAGTAGAAAATGCAATAGCTGAATCACACAATGTGAAACTAAAAGTTCAGGTATTTCCCAGCATCAATCAGCATTCCAGGCCTGTGTATGAAATCAGTGGCGCCTCAGAGACAGCAGGTCTCATCTAAGGCTCAAGTAAGCCATGATATACATGCACTTCAGCTGCTCTTAGCATCTGCTTTCCTTTATCCAAGAAGATAATTAATTTTGCAGAAAAGCTCAAGATAATATGGATATTTTACTTCATATTAATAAATAAATTATAGAGATATCAGTCTCAGAACTGAGTTTTTAGTTATAAATGGGTGTATTGGCTCCAGTGCAAATGACAAGAGAAATGCAGAAAGTCAGTTGTGATTTGGTGCTATATCCTGAAGTATAACTACATGCAGAAAATAAGAGTAATTCCACAAAAGTCATTTAAGATCTAGTAAGTTGTACTAGCTCCTCAGAACCACCTATAATGGATCTGTAGGTATTTCTACACTTTATGCCCTGAAGCCAAAGCCAAAAAGTGAGCCTGGTAGGTCAGGCAAGACACTGGGATTTATTTGCACACATTTCTGACATCACACACCCTGTGAAAGTAAGAAGTGCTCTAACACACAGGAAGTAGCAATGGACTCAGATTTCAGAAGAAAGGGAGTGAATAAACCAAGCCAGACCAAAGCCAGGACAGCGGCTAGGACAGCATGAGCAGAGTGCAGAGGAAACCGCATAGCTCAGGTAAAGAATCACAGAATCCCTTGGGCTGGAAAAAACCTCCAAGATCATCAAGTCCAACCTTCAACCAAACACCACCATGACCACGAAGCTGTATCTCGACGTGCCAGGTCTCCTCTTTTTATGAGCACTTCCAGCGATGATGACTGCGGGCACAGGCACGACAGAAATGGCCATGTTTATTCCGGGTGTGCCTGGGAGTCAGGACACTTCACATCTAGCACTGCTGCACCTGAGCTAATAAAACCTGTCACCTCTGATTTGTTTCTGCATCAGTGGCACAGGCAATTTGCATCCCAAATGATACAGAACAAACCTCTACAGGTTACCTTATCCAGCTGCAAAGACAGAAGTTACGACCTTGCTGAACTCCCCCTTAGAAGTCGGCTACATATGTCTAGATTTAAGGTGAACATAGTCGAAACCTAATTCTGACAACCTTCCCATGCCATTAGATTACTGGATATTTCCAGAGCTGTTTACATGTATAGACATAGCTCTCCCTGCTTCCAGCTGCCAGCATTCAGAATGTGTATACACAAGTTAGATAAAACAAGGAACACAAACTCACTGTTAGGTTAAAAAGGAAGTTGGGGTTTTTTTCAGCATGTGCCTATTATCAAAAATGAATTCTATGGTGGTATCAGGAAGGCACACTGGTACTCTAGGGAAATGTCTACAATGCATTAGTATGAGAATGAACAATGTTCATAAATACACACTGTGTAGAAGGGGTGAGAATCACACTAAGCAGATCACTGATAGAACAGACTAAAGATGGCCTGTGGGCACAGAATGGATCAGGAGACAAGAGACAACTCCTGGGAAACTGTTTAGAAGTGTCTGAGGCAATGATCTGGTATAGGAAGATCATCTAGATTTCATAATATATAATATCCTCATCATGTATCATATTAGCATAATGCATATGCTAGAGGAAGCTAAATTAAGACTCAACAGACAAGACAGACACTTCAATTGACTACATTTGAATGCCTGACATAGCAGAAATAAAATTATTCCAAAATATTTTTGGGGTTTTAGTTTTAACAATGTTGGTTATAAAAATGTTTAAATATACAGAGACTTGAAACAAAAAGTAGGCTACCAACTTGTGATTAAACAGTCCACCTTCTAAAAGAACCAGGTCATGAAACATGTAACTTCAAGCCTTCTTCTACTACCCTGAATCAAGCATTGGAACATGGTGCTTATTTTGCAGACTCTCTGCTGGAGAGACAGAGGCACTGTGGAAGATTCTACAAGATTAACTGCTGAAACAGTTGCATAAAGTGGTAACTGCACCACAGGATTCCCCATCTATCTTCAAAACAACTCATTCTAGAACATACATTTCAGGGGCATGTCAAGTTCCTACCTAAATTAAATTCTCCTTTCAGGACCAGCCAAGATTCAAGTCAATTGAAATGAACATAAAAAAGGAGAAGAAAGAATATTGTGGTTTAGGATTGCTTTTTGCATCTTACAGATTACATTTGATCTTGATTTGTTCTTCCCCTAAAGGAAGAGGAAAAAAACATTCAAATTTTTAATGGGACTCCTGCAGTTCCTTTTTGATTACATGGGAGATTGCATGATAAATTATAAGCAAATGAAAATGCAGTTAAATGATCCTGAGTATTGCAATGAATTAAAACCCACTTTGTCATCCATGATCACTAAAAGAGAAGGGGGGCCAGAAGGATAATAGTTAGAAAGAGTAAAGGAGAAGGAGATTTCAGTTTCTTTTTTTCCTGTCTTTTTTCATGGGAAAGGTGCTGAGTTCACTCTGAAAAGAAAAAAACAGGAAGCAGGCTCTGTAGCCCCTTCAGCATTTTCCTGATAAAATTCAGCATCTATTTGTTTCAGGTTGTCAGTCTGGACTCTGGCAGTATGCTAGGCAGTCTTTTTGATCATCATATAAACTCACAAAAAGTGAGCTGTTACGAAAAACTCCTTATGCGCCGTGCGGCCTTAAGAGACAATGGCAAATAGTTCTTTTGCTGTTCTGAATACCAAAGCAGCTCCTCATGATTATTTCTCTTTCTTCAGTTTTAAGATCAACAATGAAAGATAAAGGACAAAAATCCCACCAGGACAACAGACACAGAGCAAAGAAAAATGAACAAATTAACACAAAAGAAAAGAGAGTAAAATGCTCAGTTTTTCAGATTGACTTGGCATTACAGGAGAGTTACACTCCTTCTTACACAGAGCTACAGACCCTTGCACAAGGGTCTGCTGTTTCTCATGTGGGAAACCATCCCTGACAAAGGTTTATCTACCTCAGAAAATACCAGTGGTTGCAAATATGCAGCAATTCTCCCTGAACAGCTTTAAGACTCATGTTGCACATTTACTACATTACTTTTCAGTCAGGTCAGTCAAGTCCATAGGACAATACAAACTCATGGCTCTATACTAACACCAAGCATTTGGCAAGCCTCAATATACAGAGTTTCTTTCCCCAAAATTCATTAGCAATTCCCATTTTAAATTCCTCTGTCTTTCTTAGGATAAACTGAGTACCTAAAGTGTATCACAACAGATTAATAAAAAGTTACTGTATTAAGTTATGAAATAATGCAGTATTCCTATTTTTAGATCAGAAGATACCAGAAAAAAAATCCACCAAATGTGACCTTCGCAACAAAGCTCATCAAACCATCTTAGAGAACATTTCACTATAAAACAGTAAAAAGTAAGGAGAGCATTGCAACCTATATGATGTTCAGAGCTCTTCAAGATACTAACATGTTGCAACAGTCTTAATTTATCTAAGAAGTCTTTTTAACAGTCTTAGTATTTTCAAACTAGGAACAACAGTTGTCATAGAGAAAGTCCTAAGTAACACAAGAAGAGGAAATCTCTATGATAAGTTCTCCATTAAAAAACACAATGTTTTAATAGAAAAATAATTTCTAAGTACAGTTGTTTTCTCATTTCTCAGTCTACTAAAAATTTCACAGAGGAAAACCATGCCACTGTAAAATTCAGGGGGTTTTATTATTACATGGTAGTTGAAAAGGCATCCAGCAACTACAGCACTGGGCCCTTATGAGGATCTGGGCTGTCTATCCTTTTAGTTAGTATTTCAATGTCATTTAGGTAAAGAAGAATAAAATTAATTATTTGCAAGAGCTCTTTAAAGATTATTTAAAGGTTATCTATTATGCAATCACAAAAATTTTAAAATCATCTGCTTGGCTAAATTCCTTTTTCACAGAAGCTAGCTAGCGTAACTTAAGCCTGCAAATCAGATCTGTGTATAGATCTCAACTTAAATATATAAATTTTTTGGAAGAAAAATAGTAACCTTTTATTGATTCATTTTCCCTGCCTATCTCGGTAATTTTGGGAAAGTGAGGGGAGGAAAGGCAGGACAATTCTTTTAGCATTAAAAAAAAAAAAAAATCTTTTAGCAACTCTCATTGCAAATTCCCGAATGGTGGTTTCAGGTCACATTTCTTGCATATATACAACTTTCCATGTATACATGAAGGAAATTGCTGCTACATACATTTTAGCTTCAGTTTATATAGAACAAAGGGCATTTTACTTAGTTTATTTTTTTCACCAATTAAAAGAATAGCTTTTAGAAAGCAATAATAAATCTAAATTCTACAATAAATAAACAGTGCATACATTCTACTTACAGGATGTTCCTTCCCACTTGTAGAGGAATCTGTAGGACAAGACTAAGGAGAGAAGAGACCTGGCCCTCTAAAAACCCATCAAATGGCAGGGAAACTGGATGTATTTTCCTATATGCGCATCCCTTAAAGAGAGATCTATATGACATACACATACATTATATTAAGACCTTTCCTCATTTCTTGACAGGTGAACTGCAAAAAGGACCAAGTCTTTCCTTCTGTACAGGAGTAATCTGTGATGGATTGACTTGGGAGGACGTGTATGGTGAAATCAGCATGACTAGCAGCAAGTGAATACTAAGTAAATAATGCTTTTTTCTCTCTAACATGTAGTTAGTTGTGCTCAAGGCCAGGTGGGGTGGAGCTCTGACCAACCTGTTCTAGTAGAAGGTATCCCTGCCCATGGTAGGGCGGTTGGAACTGGATGATCTTCAAGACCCCCTCCAACCCAACCCATTCTAAGATTCTATGTATCCATGATACGCTGCATTAGTTATTATTTCAGTTAATCCTTCCTACATTATCCATCTTGACATTTCTTTTTCACTATGGCTCTTACTATAGGACACATGTCACTTAAATTAACAGCCCCCATACCACCCACCAAGAATGGGGTCTACAGAAAAGTATAATCTTTGACAATTTTGTTTCTGTCATTTGCTGGCAACATCTGGGTTATTTTTGCATGCTACAGAGGATGGGCACGTGCTTAAATATCCATCAGCAACCTTTCTTTGCTGTTTTCACTGATGCCTTTATCCATACACATACTTTTTAACCCTATTTACACTTTCAACAAAGGTATCTCTGCAGAGCCAGTTTATGACAGAATCACTAACAGAGTAGTAGTACCTCTCTGTACAAAATGATGTTTCAATATACATTTCTGATACCTGAATAAATTAAGACTCTGAATTGAAATCAGGATCTGGAATGCAAAGCAGAATTAGCTCCTATGGAACCACACCACAGGAGTCTCCAAAGACACAGTAGGTGTACAGCCTACATGTATCTGGGATACAAAAATGGCAGAAGATTTGCAAGCATTAGACAGAAGTCAGAAAACACAGGAGAAATCCTTTGTTTTATGGAGATGCTTCTAATTTTATCCTCAGGGAAAAAACTGTCAAACATTTATAAAGTACATGTGTTCTCAGCCATACATTCATGGAATATAATTCTAAGTTAAAACCTGCCCTTTACAGTTATTAAACAGAATGTCAGAGTTAAACTGCTTAAACACCTTCAAGCACAAACAAATTTAAGACAGAACAATGAAGATATTGTGAAAGTTAAGTGTCAAGTGGAAGACAAGTTTACCACTACCCTGTACCTCAAAGGGCAGCATAAATACCAAGTCAGAGAAGGACTAACTATCATTTTTTGTAATTCCATCCAAACCTGTCATTAGAAAAAAACAGTGACATCAGAATCACTGCTCCTCTACTGATCTAAGTGATTTAACTTTTTTCTGTCAACTTCTTCAGAGCTGGCATCCTTATACTTTCTGCTGATTTGGTCAGTCTCTTGGTGTGCCACCATGTAAGAGCATGTGGCAAAGTGTGATGGCTTGAAGGTAACACCATGTTTATGAGGGCATGCAGGCAGAGCAGCCAGCCCAGAGGGTTTACAGACCATCAAAACAGGGCAACAATTCTCGTTACAAAAAGTTTCTTTCTGAAGCAAATTCAAATCCACAAATGTTTTGATAGACTTGAAGTACAAAAGAGGCATGAGAATCAGAGGAAAGTTCTCACTGATTACTCTTTAACTGCATTAGCATGTTTCAGCAACTTGTACAAGGTTCTGAAAAACCTGAATCAGAATGATAAAGGTGTTAAAAGATCAGGATTTAGTTCAGAGATGTCTGGAGAAGCTGATTACTAAAGTACCCCTTAAGACTGAAGACACTGACTTCAGTGTCCATTTTAATAAAGTTAATTGTGCATACAAATATCATAATCAAATATAATCTAATTTAATAAAGGCAGAAAACTCCACAAGGTCAAATATTTCATCAGTGCTCTCATGCTCTCTTCATCAGTATTCAAGAATTACAAGCAATTTAAGTCTTCCTAAATAAAATGGTTCTTAAAGCAGCTTGCTGTATAATTTTGAAAACAAATCCATTGATATATAAAACAAATACAGTGTTGCATATTAAGCAGTACTAGAGGCTACCAAACCAACACATTTTCCAGCTGCTGAGAAAATTAACAAAGAGGTAAAATTGCCCAAAAGCTGTTATAATACCAACAATCTGAAATTCACTCCAGCCATTGCAGAATAAAAAAAAAATAGATTCCAAAAATAAATCAAGAGCAACCCAAAAACCAAACAATACATTCTGGTAAAGAAAAACATGTATATTACTAAAGGTGACCCAAATGTGAGTTATTAAAATTGTAACATTACCCAGACATGAAGTTTCTTTAAACACTTCTTAATATTAACTACCTAGCTCTGTTGTTAAAAGAAATACCATTTAATATCTCATCAGGAGAAGAATGAAGCTGATGTTATCTTCAAAGGCTACAGTAAAATTCTCAACAGATTTGTGGAGCTCAACCACTCCAAAGCTAATAGAACACAGCATTTCCAAAGATTTGCAGCAAACGTGACTTTGGAGGTCAGTCATAAGAATGCAGAATAAGACAAATACAATACATTTCACATTATGGAAACAATGAAACCTGTGGAAATGGCTGAATAAAAAAGAAAATAAACAATTACCTGGAACAAGTTCCATAACGATATAAATAGGCTGTCGTTGAGTGCAAACTCCTATAAGTTTTACAATATTAGGATGATCATATTGTTTGAGTATTCTGCAAAACACAAAATAAGTTTATTACATTAACAAAATTTATTGAACAAACAGATTAAGTATTACAGGAAAATATCTTCAATCTTTAACATTAATAGAAGACGTCATTATTGTTATCAAAGAAAAAAATATCACTACTGTTATCAAAGTCAGTGTTACAGATCAATCATCACTCTGTTTGAAAGGCATCCTGACTCACTAATAAATCAAAAATTATTCTTATTGTAATTTTACCATTTGCCTATGTGACATTTATCTGTATAACTGAAAAATGGCCTCACAGGTTTGCAATTTCTAAAGCATCCCTGTATTTAAAGAGCATTTCAGTGGTGGACCAGAAGCAGAGCTACATCAAAACAGTGTGCACAGCGCGCCTCCGTACTTCCCTGCTGCACTGTTCAAAAGCACACTTATTCCAATTTTACTTTGAGAGATTAATTAATACAATAAGTTTTAGAAGACTATAAGCAATTTTGAGAATTAAATGAAAACATTTACATCTTTTGACACAATGCTTTAATAAGAACATTTCCAGCCTAAAACAGCATGCTATGATTTGTATGTGAAATGAAGAGCAAAAAAAAATTCTACAGAGACCTTGTAACTTAAATGTTCCTTCTGATATTTGCTGACTCAAAGCACCTCCTCTTTTTCCTTTTTTTCAAGGATCAAGAGTAAAATACTAACCTAGCTGGTATATGCACATTTAGCAAAAAATAACACATTCCATTTTTTCAAACCATTTCTTCCCATTAGTTTCAAGCTGCTTAACAAATGACGCATCTCTGCTCTTGCCAAGTTACAAGCTTTTTAAAATTATTCAATGGACAGGGTGGCAGAACTCCATTCTAGAAGTGCAGGTAGTATCTTTTACTTTTCAGTATTGATCATGATATAGTTTGGGAGTGGAAGCTAAAACATATGAAGCTTCATAGCAAAGTAGTTTAAAAATTACTAAATATATCTAAATAGACACGCCTCTCCCTGGAGTCTCAGAACCTACCTATTCATGTCAGCTGACACTTAGAACACTTTGTATACTGTGTCATGACTGTAATTTGAAAAATAAGCATATAATCTCACACTGACTGACAGAGCATAAAATAACTCTACTGGAGCAAACTCTTCTTAAAAAGAGAAAATTACTAAATGGTGTCTATACTCCACTAAAGAATGTAATCTGTACACATCTGATCACCTCTATTAGCCATGCATGTAAGGCAGGAGTTAGGCCTGATATAATCACACTTAAATTAACATCTTCCAGTCGTCTTATCCCAATCCCCATGGCATATCTTAGAAGTTCTAAGTGAAAGCACTTAAGACAACAAAATTTTATTTTATAGGCATGGCTTGCTTTGTCAGAGATGGTTTCAGCAAGTGCAGATACTACTGCACTCACATGTTAAAAATGCCAATGTTTGAGTACTCTGCAAAACACACAATAAATTTATTACATTAACAAAATTTATTGAACAAACAGATTAAGTATTACAGGAAAATATCTTACCAGGGTGACAGTGGTGGAAGGTACTGAGGGAGAGAAAGGAAGGAAAAGTTTGACTACTGCTTCTTTGACTTTTTCTGAAGGTCAGGTTTTGTAAATGTATCTAGTGGTAAAAACTGAAAAAACCACCACAAGCATTTATTTGAAGTAATTTTACAGAACCTACCTGGCTTCTGACAGAAATTTTATTTTCAGCTCCTGGGGAAGATCTTCTTTGCAAGTTTTTACAGCGACTGGAGTTTTATCCTTTAATGTTCCTTTATACACCTCACCAAAATTACCCTGAAATCAGGGGAAAAAAGATCATTGATGTAAATAAAATCTTAATGAATCGCCAGAAAAAATATGCAGACAGCTATTGAAACTGGTACAGAACTTTGGAATGTGTTTATGAAGCCAAATAAGATTTTCTTCTGGCCTAACAAAAGTAGTTCACTCTGACATAGTACATCTATTATATGGACAGAGTGGATGAGTTCTGGTTTGACCTTGCTGGAAAGCAGAAAAAAACCACCATTAAGTAATTAGAATTTTCCATAAAATCTCTTAGTGACTTTCAAAATCAACTAATACTGACTGTTGTTCTTCTTATTCTTACTCCTGCACTCCTACATTTTCACACTATTTTGTGAATAGTTTTTAGTGTGCAACCTGGAAAGACCAAAAACTAATCTCAATAACTAGGACAAAACACACCCACATAATATAAACATTCTAATATACAAGAAAAAAAATATAAAATATGAAGAATGAAAACACTGAATATTAATTTTTATCATAAATAAAACCTACTGCAAAATGTATTGTTGTGTCTGGTGATCCAGAATTTCTTTATAACCCAAGTTCAGCACCGCTGTCTAAGGGCAAATCTGCAAGGCTTCCCATTTGGACATGACTTTAGAAAGCAGTTCCTTTTATAATCAGACATTTTGGGTAGCGAACAACATACCCCCAAGGCAAGTGAATTTTTTTTAAGCTTTCATAGAACAAAACTGAAGCAATAAATATAATAAAATAGTTTCCATCAGATGCATTTTTTATTTAATAAAAACAAAAGGAAAAGTAATTAAGACAAAAACTGAAGGTAGAAGGAAACTGTGAGGTATAAAACAAAACACTAGTATCAATGAAAAAACCCTCAAGAGAAGAAAACAAGAAGAAAACTGTAGCTCTCATACTTCTTGTTAAGCTTTGTATTTCCCAAAGAATGAGTACAACTTGATTTTGAAACTACACTTGACTAATTTCCACATCCACATGCACACTTCTGTGTCCTGGTATCTGCGGCTGCATCTGACTTCAAAAAAGGCTGCTGAGATGTTTTCCTTCCTTTCCTGAGTGATGAAGATTTCATTACATCATGAAGCTGAATTTAGTGTTGCCAAAGAAAGATGACAGAAAAGGGAAAAAAGAAACTCACAGATGAAAAAAAGTAACATGATTCCAGTAACAAGGGAAGAAATGCAGGGCTAAACATGTTTCAGAATTTTTTTCTGTACCCTGGTACAAGGAAGATGTAGCTGGCAAGTGAGGCTTAGGATCTCTGACAGCTATTCTAAAGCACTTCCAGGGGCTAGCACACCACCTCTCATCTCTGAAATGGCATAAGGTGCCCAAGGTAAGCAGCTGAGCTGCTCCCAGCTCACTTTTCCTCTACCCTTCTGATCAGAAGTATTTAACAATGAAATCTGAACATGCCCTAAGCTTTATTAAGTATTTAAAATACTTTACTTCTTTGTTAAAAATATTGAAGTATTATTAAATACATGATTTTTAGCATAAGACATTCCTATTATGCAACTTTCATTTTGTGGGGTATTATAGAATCAATACGGAGGAAATAAACTGATCATTCACTCCCGAGGTGAAGGAAAATCTTCATCTTTTTTAAGTTTGCATCTTTTACACATTAAAATTTCATTATTTCTTCCTCATCTTTTCCAGGCCACTCACGGTTTTGCAGACTCTCAGAATTCCCACTTCTCTGGTGAATGGCTATAGTTCATTTCATATTTTTTCATACAGATGCCAATGTTCATGTCATTCTTATCTTTTTTAGTATGATTTCATCTTTTTAGAGATGAATGCATAAAAGATTCATACTGTGTTCCAAGGAAGTTTTTAGCCTGTTCTGTATTTTTTAAAGAACATCCTTCTATTATCACTTTAAAATTCTGCGTTGTCTTTATTGAATGTTAAAAATGCTTTGTGCCAAACACATGCAATACACATGTAAATTGAATTTACTAAAATGATTTTCAAATTGCTTTAACTGTCTTTACACATCAAAACTAATTCATATTTATTTTTTAGAAAACAAAGCCTTTTTATGCCCGGAACACCCTTATTTTTCTCCCTTGATACTGTCCTGTTTAAGAATGTGAAGATCCTGCAGTACCTGAATTTTATGCAGACACAACTCAGTCTGTCTGAAAAAGCTCTCATATGTTTTGTCATCTTACACTGCCAAAGAGATTTTATCCCATATAACAGAAGTTTATGACAGTATTTCATTCCCTCATTTCTTATTGATTTTTTTAGGGTGTACCATACTAAGAAGGCAATTACTGCTTCGATTTGTTGTCTCCTCACTTAATCTTATTTTTCAGTTTCTGGAAAATGTTTTCAAAAACTGTGTCCAGAGCAGCACTCATAATGGTCTTTGCAGTGCAGAAGTGCCAAAAATGTGAGGAATTTTCCTGATTTTAAAGGCTTGTAGTTCCTAAGCAGAATTTGTGAAGTACAAGTTTATAAGCTACACAAGAATTAATTTAATACAAATAAGATTGTGAAATTACCTAACATTCATCTGTGAATGAATGAAAATAATAATGCACAAGCAATTACCACTTGTTTTAAGAAATATTGATTTACTCATGTCATTGTATCAAATTTTATACAAATAAACATACACCTGTTTCTCTACATGTTTGATTTGTATTTTGCAATTTTTCTGACTACAGAAAGTGAAACAGCCATATCATGCTTTATAGAAACCTAGTTAGCTCAAAACACTTCCAAAAGAGAAAGACATGTATGCTAGTTAAATACCTTCAGCATAACCACAGTGTTTACCCTGTTTATTAGTAAGTGTGATTTATATCTGTTTAAAGCATAAGGCTGTCTTGTGTATTAACTCAAAAAAATTGAGATAAAAATTGCATACCACAGTAATTTAAAAGAAAAAGTATGCAGAAATGGCCTAATGATTACAATATACTTACTCAAATGTTATTCAGCTCACTTTATTACTTACTTTGCCCAGTAATTCCCCCAGTGTCACATCTTCATGATTGAGAACCCATTTCTTATCCTATGAAAAGAAAAGTAGAATTTTCAGCCTGTGCAAATATGCAAGATACAGTTTCTCTAAGATACATTTCAGTAGAATGAAATGGAGCTGAAGAAGTATTACATTTAGAACACTCCATCATTAAGCATACAAAGCAGTTTTAAGGCTAAGCATTTATAATTCAAGAGTTAAGAAATCTAGCTATACAATAAAATAGTGAGTGATATCATATAGCAAATTTTTATTAGAAATTAAGCCTACGACATGACAGTATGTAGGTAGACGAGCACTATGCAAAGTTTCACACAAGCTCTGGAAATTATATTTAGCACCCTGATTTTAACAATTCTTCAAGTGAAAAAGAGGAAAGAAAACTTCATTTTAGTACATGAAGTAACTTACTACTACATCAAAAAAACTCCTGCATTTTTCTCCTCAGTGCACATGCAAATAAACTGATCTTTTGACTTCTCAACAAGACTCATAAGCGCATGTCCTACATCCTCTCTTGTAGCTGGAAGTATTACAGGCAACTGCTTGAAAATATAACATATGTCAGATAAAGCATTTTGTCTAGGCAGGGATCATCTTTGTGCTGGACCCCTGTGCTGGACACTGGTGTTCAGCTCTGGGCCCTTCAGTTCAGGAAGGACACTGAGGGGCTGGAGTGTGTCCAGGGAAGGGCACTGGAGCTGGGGAAGGGTCTGAAGCACAAGTCTGATGAGAAGAAGCTGAGGGAGCGGGGGGCACTCAGCCTGGAGAAAAGGAGGTTGAAGCCAAGTGGAGGTCGGTCTCTTCTGCCACATCCCAAATGGCCTTAAATAGTTTCGGGGAGGTTCAGATTAGAAATTAGAATAAAATTCTTCACTGATGGAGTGGTTAGGAATTGGAGCAAGCTGCCTAGGGAGGTGGTAAAGTCACCCTCTCTGGAGATTTTTTGTTGAACATGAATTCAGCAAATTAAAAAAGGGGTGGGGATCATTGCTATTCTGATTTCTGTGCCTTTGTTCATAAGCACAATATCACAAGTGTGAATAGTGTGCATTCCAGAGACTCTCTGAATGCCTCCATTAACCCAAACTCCTAGCACACAACACCTGCCAGATCCATCCCAATAACTCCTGTACTGTACCACCATGTTGCATGATGGAAATCATCCTTTATCATTTCTCTTCCCTGGGTGGGAAACTGTGAGACTTAACAGGAAATTCTCAGTATCTAATAATTTATTTTTCCCCTTATAGACAAGATTATTGCTTAAAACTACTGCCTCACTGATCAAAGATCATAAGAAACACATTTCCTTCATCTCCTCTTTTGATACTTTTTGCTGAATGAGTATCTAATTGAGAAGCTGCTATACTACAAATAGACAGGAAGTGCAATCAAACTTCACACTTTCCTTTAACAATAATACTCCAGTTTAAGAAAAAAAATTTGTAAAGAAAGCTGTAAAGAAAAAAAAATCCAAAAAATTACTACTTGGAGGTATTAACATAATGGTTTTTAACACTGAAGTAAGTATGACAAAGTCAAAAAGTTATAGAATTAAAATTTAATGGATTTTTTACTGCTTAACTCCAAGGATTCTGCACTTCAGTGAACAACTTTTTGAATAAATTGATAATATGATATTTCAAAAGCTTGTTTATGAAGGGAAAAAAATCTGATAATTCTTCAGAGAACTAACCAAAGAAAATGGCCTCATAAACTGGAATCAAACAATCTGTTGATTTATTATCATTGTACATTAATCACTATTTGTACTTCCTATGAAAGCCTTCAGTCATTTCTTATACCACTGTAAGTCATTCATTACTTTATTGTGGTTCTGCCAGATTTTTCACAATCAAAGATTTATTCAAAGTTTGATTGACTTTGTTTGATATAACTTCTACAAACTTCACAAAAGCAGTTTCTTCAGCTGACAGTAAAAAAAAAAATCTAACAGAAGAGAGAATCATGTACATCATGCACAATTCTGGGATTAAAAAAGAAACAAACCCAACTTTCTAATATCTAATGTGTTAGATACTGATTTAAATAGTGGTTCAAAACAAATTGTTATTGGTTCAGATAATTGCCTTTAATTAATAAACCATAAAATGAACTGCACAGTAAGGTGAACAACAATAAGACATTCTACTGCAGGTTTGTTGACTCATCAAATCTACTTGAATTGAGTTTAATATGACCGCATTGAAGAATTTGACTAGCTGTCAATAATTAAAGACATCAGTAGTGCACACAAATCAATGGGTAAATACTAACGCATCATAAAAAAAGGTTATGAAATAAAGTCATGTCTCTGTCTGATCATGAAGTTCATGGTCTTCTCTAAGTGCTTAATTCTGACTGTGAATAGAATGTATTTTTCCAGTTGTCAAATGCCATTACTCTACATATATATCACGTGTGCACAAGATATTGAAAGTTACAAAAGAAATGTGACAGCAAAATGGGATGTAAAAAAATATTCTTGAATATACATATAGATCAACAGTCGCTTTAATGCATATCAGTCCAATTGACAGAAATTTTCATTTCAATAGAGTTGCTTCTAAACCAAATGGAGCAAATCCAGCACATTTTTGTACCTAATCAAACTAATCTGAATGACAGTGAACAGAACTCCTGAGACTATTATTGCCCATTATAATTTCACCCAGAAGGAAGCTGTTTATGATGCAGCCGTCTTCTTGTGACATGACTATAAATCTCTCTTTACCTTCTGCTTGTTCAGATTTTTCTCTTGTTAATTTTGGACCTCAGAATATAAAAGCACTTCAGACAAAATCAGTCACACAAATTAGCACTTAAAGCATACTCATTTGTAATCTTAATTAAACACCTTATTTCCAAATGGAATTACTAGGGAAATCTACAAGCTTTACCAGATTCTACTTTATTTCTGTCCCAGGAGGAGAAATTACATGAATGCCACACTTCAACCACAGGTTTACTAATAAGATGTTTGGAATCCTATCCATGTATCTTACCTTTGGAGGTACTGACACATCTGTTGACCAGACACAAAGAAGTAAGCTGTCAACCAGTCAGTTCACAAAGTGGAGAACTTGGTCAGCCTTGACACTGTTACCCCTCCCCAACAGCCATGCCCTTGATGACACTCATCACACTGAAGGTTTTTATATGCAGCAGCTTGCTGCAAGACTACCCCTCCAAACTCTGTTCAACTACACAGTACATCTGTTTGATTTCAACAAAGATAAGCATTTTCAAAGATAAGAGTTATTTCAGAAGTTAACTGTAACTGAAAAAAAAACAAACCTCAAACAGAACAGTAATTAAATAAAACTTCCAATTGTGAAAAGGAATACTTAAAAATAATCAGAAATGTATCCTTTTATTAATAAATTAAAGTATTCTGGATATGCAGCATTCTTTTCCTGGATATGCAGCATTCCTTTTATAATGTTACTGAGTTTCATGGTTCCCTAGACTCTGATAGGGTTCAAACTTTGAACAACTAGCAAAGAATCAATTGTTTATCAATCCTTTCTTCAGTGAAGGTACAGTGGAGTTGGGTGCAAGCTACTGAGAACAGTTTGAACACAGATGGCTGCTGTAGAAAATGCAATCTCATTTTTCCTTTTCTGAACCATGAGACTGAAATGTTGTCACTATTACCCTAAACATCCTCAAAATATGTAAGTGCAGTTTTCCTCAGGAGATGGGCAGGAGGAAAACAACATCAAAGACATCACAAATTATTATGCCACGAAAAAGGCTCACAAATTACCTGCAGTAAATTACAACAGCTTTCAGTAAAATAGACAATATAGCCATGAAGTAATACTTAGTGATCAAATTCCCTTAGCATTAGCTTTCTATAATTCTCAATAACAATTTCAATCATTAAGAATTCTAAAATGGTACTTTTTCAAATTAAAAACCAGCAGCAAAGCAATTAGATATTAAACTTTTAAAAACAGATGTTTTGAGAATTCGATATGAATTTATAAGCCTCAACTTATACATTTGATTCTAAAAATCTCACCACTTCTAATAGGAGAGAGAAAAGGGAGAAAAAAAATACCACCTATGCTTGCATTCAATTTCAGAGAACCACCAAACAAAAACATGATTCTTACTCAAACTCCAAAGCAAGATATTTCAAAGAGGAAGGATGAGGAATTCCTGATCAGGTTCCAACACAGTACGAATAAGTAAGACCTTTATTTTATTTATTATTATTTACTTATCACATGTACTCTGTCACATTACTTACTCTTTCTATTTCAGAAGACAGTATCAACAGCAAATGCTGTCACTGTTTATTATCTTAATTGTAGACGTGACCAAAATGAAAAAGGCAAAAAAATTCTACAGGTTGGAAACTTTAGTTGATTTAGGGAGCTCTAGAAGGAATCAACCCAACCCAAAACTTACTGCTTTAAGAGAACTGAAACTATGTAATTTTCCAATCTCATAATCTATCTGAGCACAGCATGTGGAATTTATGAAAAACCTACATATCCCTCCCCTTTCCCTCACCCCAGTATATGATTCCTTAACATTCATCTAAAAAGCCTCAAAAATAGAGTGATATTGTCAGCATCTCAGGAGTCAAGTGCATAAACAAAAGTGGTGCCTGTTTCCTAATATTTTAAACAGAAAAAATGATTCAAAAATACTTTGGACAGTATTAATTTCTCTCCTTCTTCCAAGTTAAATAGAAAAAATATCAGTAGTATGAATTACTGCAGCTAAGAGCTATTTTTCCACAACAACAAAAATGGAAAGTTAATCTTTCATTTTCAGTACTAAGGATAATTGGAGTAAAATTCTTTTTATGGCTAAGAAAATCAGAATTGCAGACAATTTTCATCAGATGGGTATTCAAATCTCACTTATCAGAACTTGATGAACCAGACAAAAAAAGTAACAGCTGTGGACATGTGGATAGGGCTTATCAACGTGGGAATAAAAAATTGTCTTTTCAGAGAAGTACTGGGTTTGATACCACCTATGTCGTAGATCTAATGTTCATATCAATTTCATGAATCATAAACTATGTGTTTCAAGTCTTTCAGATTAAGTACAGAAATAAAGGTAGCTGGTGGAAAGATTTTTCGTAAGAAAAAGTGAGTTTTACAAGAGGGTTTTTGAAAAACCTCACTGGTAACTCCTTCAAAACTGTTTCAGAATAAAGATTCATGAGCTGTAAAAACTGTTATGGAAGCTGCTTTGCATTATTAACAGCACTGTATTAAGCTGCACCAATGAAACTTAATGTGAGCTGTAAAACAGAATAATAGCACAGACAGGTTTAGCTCCTTTGAAAAAGTACTATTTTATCTGACTTCTTACTGTTAAACAAAAAAACTTGTGAAGTTCAACCTTTCTGCTAAACTAGATTCTAAATGACCATGGAGCAAGAGGGTAGAAATGGGATTTGGAAAAGCTACTATGCAATGTATAAACTGCAGAAGTGACCTCGGGCACTGCACAGCTATTCTTAGACCATTCTTTCTTGAAGATAAGTAGACAAAATGACTGTGCAATTCAACATACAATACCTGTTTTCTTCAGGTTTTTTCTAAGGGTGTGCAGTACTTCCCTAAGCTTTTATTTTTGTATTCATGAAAGGGCTAAAATGATGCTGAGGATATTTCAGGAAAAAGACAAGAAATAAAGAAAAATAGAGAAGTTAAAAAAACAGCTGAGAAAGAAAAATACATAGAATGTGAAATTCTTAAGCACAGGAGAAGTCAAGTTCATGTCAAAACTATTATATTTCAAGCACATTAAAACACATACTATTCCCCTCTACTGAATACAGTAAATTCAGCTACCAAACAAAGTACTCTGATACACTTGTTAACCAAATATATTCAAACAGACAAATTATCAGCTCTGGATCACATATGCCCTACAAAACAGTGACAAGTCATCTGTACACTCAAAGGCAAACAAAACCTTGTGATAAAGTAGCTCTTCATTTAAACATTACACATGATTTAAACAGAAAGAAATGGAAAAGCAGAGTCATATTATGCATGCACAGCACACCCCCAAACACTTGAATTATTAAAATAGGCTAAATATTTTCATGTAAGTGCAAACACATTTTTACTTCCACCCACACATGAAAAGGTATGTCAGGGCTGGGAGAACTACAGGTGTTTGTAAAAATGTCCAAGAGAAGCTCCTTGAGCTATGTAAGATACTTTGCTACATACTTTGTTCCATCCTGACTTAACTTCAAACTTAACTTGTTTCCATTAAGATCACTTCTCTACCCCAGAAGAGAAACACTTCTTTCATCCTTCAAAAATAATGCCTACTTTACAGCGGTCAGCTGTGAAGAGCTGCAGTTCCACATTAGAACTTCCACCAAATTACCATTTTGTTCAAAGCAAAACCCCAAGATCCTTTGTCCTGTGGTTTTCTAGCCACAACTGCTCATTTTGCAGCGCCTTTCATAATCTTCAGATAACATGTTAAAAACACTGAAACGGAACAGAAATAACCCGCCAAAATTTCAAATGATCTGCTGTCTTAGCTAATTTGTGACTGTGGAAGAGCAGAAACAGGTAAAGCCACACAGAAAGGAAACTGCAGCCTTAACTTATGAGATTTCAGTCTACCAGTGAGGTCTGCCTGCATTCCACGCAAGACAGATGTTGGCTTTGAATCAGAAGACATACAACATTACACTGATGCCAACAGTTTTATAGAAGTATGCTACACTGGGTTTTTTTACATCAGATGCATACAGTTCTTCAACAAGATATTGCTAGTTTCTCACATACCACTAATTCATTATTCAGAATAGCAAAATCACTGGAAAATCTCTTAGTGGCAGAGAAAAAGGCAATCATTGAAGGACACACAAAAGGAAGCAGAACACATACCAAATGGCTCTGCAAGATATTAGCAGATTCTATTATTACTTGTGTAATCTTCAGAATGCTGTCTTCAGCAATTTTGTTTTCTCCCGTATTAGTGACTTGAGCTTGACAAAATTTTCCTGTGTGGTCAATAGCAATTGACTCTTTGTTACTGTGCTGGTTCTGGCTGGGGTAATTTTGTTCACGGTAGCTAGTATGGGGTTATATTTTAGTTTCACATGTTAAATCAGCCTCTTGACAAAGATGATCAACACATGAAGCAATCCTTATGGCATGCATGTGTGCACATCCTTCTCTAAAAATTAAACAGTGGACATGAATGTTTTGAAGAATTCACCCCCTATTCTAGGAGCTGTACAAGGAGTTGGGAGGGGACACAGACAGGACAACTGAACTCAAACTGACCAAAGGAATATCCCATGCCATATGGCATCATGCTTAGCATATAAAGCTGGGGAAAAAGAAGGAAGAGGAAGATGTTTGGAGTGAAGGCATTTTTTTTTCCAAGTCACTATTACATGTGACAGAGCCCTGCTTTCCCAGAAATGGATGAACACCTGGCCCAACCATGGGAAGTAGCGAATCCATTCCTTGTTTTGCTTTGTTTGTGTGCACAGCTTTTGTTTTTACCTATTCAACTGTCTGCATCCCAATCATGATTTTTTCAGTTTTTGCCCTTCTGATTCTCTCCTCAGTCCCACTGTGGGGGAGTGAATGCTCAGCTGTGTTGGGCTTAGTTGCCAGATGGGATTAAACCACACCAGTTGCACCTTACTGTAGCTTTTCCATCTTTTTCTAAAACTCAAAACTCTGAGAATTAATTAAGCTGTGTCCTCCTCAATGTGTAAAAACTCTTTTTGAATAAACTGGCCTATAATCAAGCAAACAAATTTACTATTCATACTTTCAATTTAAAATACGAACACAAGAGATAAGCAATAACGATCTACATCTACCACGTGGTGGTGCCTGGGGTTGTGCTTCCCCATTTTCAAGACCTTGTTCTTCCCCTTGCTGATCTGCATGAGGTTCCTGTCAAACCCTTTTTCCAGCCTGTTCAAGTCCCTCTGGATGGCAGCAAAACTCTCTGGTGCATCAGCCCCACCTCAAAGATTGGTCTCATCAGTAAAACTGCTCATATCCCATCATCCAGCTTGTTAATGAAGAAGTAGATGAAGGAAGGATTGGATGCAGTACTGACCCTGGGGTATAGCAGTAGCTACTGGCCTCCCATGAGACTTTGTACCACTGATCACTGCCCTCTGAGGGTGATCTTTATTTTAGTAATCACAGAGGGTACACTATGTACCTCACTGGAAACTCTATTAGGAAGAAATGAAAGTGACAGAAAGGACAGAACTGATAATAGCATTTACTTCATTATGAACTGACTATGAAATCCATGGACTACCCTCAACAGTAGGCTAAATACAGTATTTACCTTGAAAATAAGGAATCCTGAAGCCCTACCTAATCTCACCCCTGAATTCCTCCTTAATCAACATTTAAATAAACAGATCTTGAGAATTCAGACACTGTTACATACATCAGATGCACAGACCTGATTTTAAAAAATGTACCCTGTAGCTCCTTCAGTGTGTATCCTTTGCTCCTCCACAGCTGAAATGTCATTTCACTCCTTTTTAACATTTTGTTCCACTTAAATTGGTGGAGGCTAAAATACTTAAGCAACCACAGGCTACTTCACAGTACCCCACTGTGCATAACTGTAACTCTACAAAGGAATTTAAGAGCACAGAAACTCATTCCTATTCTTAGTCTAAACTGTGTTTTTTGACCCGTGAGAGCCCATGGTCAAGGAAGGTTATGTGCTTGTCAGCCGCATAGTATGAAAATTCTGAAAACTCAAAACATTATTTGCATTAAAGTCATTCTGACTGCACTATTAAAAACAAAAAGGACTAGAAAAAGTTTAAAACCTATTAAAAGCAAGAGGACTAGAAGAAGTTTACAACTCACAATGTTATATAAAATAATTATTAGGAAATGTTTGAATTCCAAATATGGGGAAGATGTCAGAATCCATAAAAAACCCAGAATGTTAGTTTAGCAGAAAAGCTGCTGCAATCTTACACAATTCTAATACAATTTTTTTATAGGGTTATATCAAAATCTGGTTATAAAGCTTCTCAGAAAGACAATGAAAAGCCAAAGTGTAAAGCCTCAGTTTTAACAAGTGCTCCATAAGGCACAATTACACCCAGAAAATTACAGAACACAATCAAACCTATGATTTTCACAAGTACATAAAAAAATGTCAGCAACAAAATCTAGGAAATTTAAATAATCTTTCATGAAGGGTGCTTTAATTGAAGTAGTTTATTCTCCTAGTTATCAAAAAAACTTCTGCTAAAATTTTTCATTTAATAATTTTTACCCCATCCTAACAACATACCTTTTTATTTTTTTGTAAGAATGAATGGCTTGCTTCCATCTCTTGCTTCATAAATTTTAGTTATTTTTTCTACTTCCTACTGTTTCAGTCGTGTTAGAGATAACTGATTTTTTTCAATTTGCACTCCACAAAGCAATATGGCAATATATAATTTTTTTATATGAAAGCAGTACAGAAAGTAGGAATGCATATGTTGCCAAGGTTTTCATTTAAAATTTCTAGGACAGAGATTTTTGTTTATGAGATCAGTCAAAAATTATGTAGTGTTTGTAAAAATGAAATCCATATACTTGATAAAATCAATTTTTTTTCTAGGTTAGAGTATAATGCTTACACCTTTTAGGAGTGTTATCTTTCAATTTTAATCTAAACCTGATCATGGCAAGAAATACCAGAATGACAAGACTGAACCAGAAACATTCAACTGAGCAGATGTTGAATGCCATTGCCTCTGGAAAACAAACCTACTGAATCATTGAATATTAGAACAACTCCTGTTACTCTTTGTTCAGGTAGCCTTATCTGCCTCCATTATTACAACAAATTTTAAAGAGATTTTTTGAGAAAATAAATCCTTTCAATTTTGAAAGTAGTCAATATACCTGAAATTATACATAAATTTGGTTTAGTACATTGTTAGCACAAAGAGCAAATTACTCTCTTTTTTCCCTTTTCTCAACAGGATGACATGCCTTGACAAGTACAGGCCACCATTAAGGATGATGCATTCCTTTTGTTACCTGACAGAAATACTGCAATAATCTCTGCTAGAAAATGTTAAAAGCAAAGTCTGTGACACATCTCCAAATTCTGAAGAAATTAGAATATAACTAAAATGCACCTCTAATATTAAGATATGAAACTCTGCTCTCAACTCTCAACAGCTGCAGGCTATTGATCCATGCATATTAAATAAATACATTCATTTCCTGTAAGTATGTCTTTCACGTATTATAAACACTCAGTTCTTGTGAATTCAATTTCCTTAAAGAAAATTGAAGATCTATTTTGACATTTAAAAATGCATGTATTAGATTTTAATTACACTCAGGAGAATTACAGCTTTAGGCCAAAATCCAACACGCAGAGACCACAACCGCCAAGAGCCTCTTGGCCGGACAGGTGGGTATCACACAGGTTATTCAGGGTGCCACAGGAATCCTCTCTGGACTGGCAAATCCAGCCAAGGCAGAGCTGCAGTAACTGAATCACTCCCTGCTACAGGCTGCTTCTGCCTTCCAGATATCTGCTCCTCAGGTCAAACAGACACAAGATGATGTTCCCCAAAGGCAGCATTATTACTGCCTCTGCTTCCCTCTGCAGCAACTTAATTCTCTCCAGCCACGAGATGAGCATCTATAATCATGTGACAGCATTACTTTGTGATAAACTGGGAAGCCTCCTTTGTAGGTATCCTTGTTTCTATCCAGTATCTTCCAGCAGCCATAAGAGGGCTTGCCTGCAACTGAGACTGTTCAAAGCAACTGTCCTTCAATTCCTCCACATGTGCTTTGCTGGCCTGAGAGACACACCCTGAGCACATATGTTTTCTGCAACAGAGAACCTCAGCTTGCTTTGCTAAAATAACCCCCCCCCCCAAAAACCTACCAGCAAGAAATTAGGGTCACTTTAGGGTCATTTAATTTTTACTAACAGATTTTCATGAAAAAAATCTTTCTAACTTAAATTTATAGTTCTTTAGAATTTCTTTCCATGTCTAACTCATCAGCATATGCACACCTTGCAAGACAGCATCAGATCTGCAGAGAATTCTCATGTCATCTGCAAACTTATTTATCAGCATTAGAAGCGCTACTAAGAAATACTTATCTTTTTTCTTTCAACACTTTTCTTTCATCTCATCATTTATGATCCATCATTTTCCTACGTACACAAAACATATGAGACCGTATCACAGGCTTCTTTGTCACATAAAAATAGATCCTGAATTTTAAAATGAGAGTTATGAGTAACAAACATGTGGCCTAACTCATCTGACAAAGTAGCAAGTAATTTTTTTCCATAAACTCAGCATTTGAATTAACTACAGAGCATCCAAATACCAGGACTAAATTAGCACTAATGAAATAGCAGCAGATCTCCAAAGTGAATCAACTTGTGCAAAGAATCTGTAACATATATTTGCAGGATAACATTATTTCAGACTAGATCGTTCCTGGGTCTGAAAACTGAACTCTCTCCCATGAGCAGTTGCACATCCTGGGCAGACTTGCTTCAAAGCTGTATTTCTGATCCAAGCGAAAACTTTAATTCAGGTACACTTAAATAACAATGGTATTCCTTATTTTTTTTGACGATTCTCTTTTCTAGTAGTCAAACTGAAGCACATTCACAATTTAATACAGATTTTTCAAATATATTAAAAAAGATATTTCAAGAAATCTAAAAACCTCCAGAACAGGAGGTCAGAGATATTAGAAGGTTAAAATACATCCAATATGGTTAAAACATCATTTTTACTAATGAAGTCCTTGGGTGTGTTCTGAAGTTACTCAGGGGCTTTATGTACCAGTGAGTCCATCAATAACAACCTGAAGAATATAATGTGCACCTTCTTCTAGAAGATTATAAATAAATATGAGACATTTTTCCATTAGAGAAGTTACTTGCAGATATCTTTTTAATGCCTTCAGTTTTTCTAATTTAAATTCTATTATTACAGAATCATTAAAATTCTAAGCAGGCAGATTTGGTCTACATGAAATGGGACATGGGACAGGCTTTTTGTGACACAATTAAGCCTGTTCCTTTCAAGGGCAACATCACAGAGGGTGAACACTAATTTTGCTAATATGGTAAAGGAGCATAAATGACTGGGGGAAGGAAGGAAAGCAAAAACAAACTAAAAAGCATAACTTTTTTTTTTCTGTGAAGTTTGTCGTATTTAACTTTTCAATTTCTAAATAGGTTATTACAGGGACAGCAATTTGCATAAAAAGATTAAAGATTACATGAAATGACAAAGACTGCTCTGCAGCTGTAATGTGAACAAAGCAAAAACAGTCTTTGCAGATGTCAAATGAACTTCAAGGAACTGATTAAAGACGTCTTGGTAATAGCACATGATGCATAAATTACCCTCAACACTAGGTGTCAGAGTGCATATGCCACTTCTGAAAATGACTTAAAATGTCTCCACTTTCCCCTGTGAAAGCCAGAGCTCCATGTAAATTAAAAAAAGAGAGCTCACAACATTCTTTTGCTTCATTCTGAATTACTTCTTCAGAATACAGCAAACAGTTTTAATCAGATGGGAGAACCAAAACCACCATAAAATCACAGCTCAAACCAAAATAATTTAAATATTTTTGAGAACAGCTGCTCTAAAGAAATTCAGATCATGTAGCTAACACCCTTTTCAACACTGTCTTATTTGGCTCAAACTGCTGGTCATAAAGCACTAAGTATACTATACACTGATTTTAGTTCACACCAAGTATTAGCAGCTATAGAAACTAAAATTCTATAGCTTCTATAGCTATAAATTCTTGAAAGTCAACATGCAATGTATGTAATATGTATATTTAAAGAAACCTGTACAACCAGTTTCCTGTCACTCAATACTCTTCTGAGTTCTAACAGTCACCCTTTCCATTGCATCACATAACACAACAGAATGGAAGCTGAAAGGTTTATTAACCTTAAAGGAAATACTCTTGAATGTTAAGACTGATGCATACCAGGACAATGTAAGTCATATGAAAAAAGAGATGCAGCCTGCGTTTTTAAGGATAAATGACAATTATTTGCATAATTTTTGGAAAACCTGAGCAGCTGAAGTACTTCTGCACTGCAGCTCAGATGAACTACCAACTAGCACAATCCTAGAGGAAATACTAATATTTCCACTAATTTTTAGTTAAAATTAAGTTTAGTTGATAGAAAGACTAACTCAAGTCAGCAAGTCCAGAGAGGAGTGGACCCAATTCGTTTCCCTGAAAAGAAGAAAAACAAAAAGCCTGACTTTATACTCTGGGACAGCAGGAAAGCTAAAAGGTCTGTCTGGGAAACTGTCTTCCACCACTCTGCAAGCTGGTTATGATATATCTGAATGTATCTGTAATGGTATGGATTCAAGTTCCATAAACATCCACCACAGACAGATATCATCAAGGGATTTAGACTATCTAAAGGTACTGCATTTATACCTCCAAGGCCACAAGGTCAAGTACAGCAATAGTGAAATGAGCAGGAATGCCATTTGGGAACATGTTTCTTCTACAAGACAAGTACTAGAAAAATTATTTCGCTATAGTTACACAAGAGTATGGATAAATTAAAACTTAACTCTATAACAAAATGACACAAAATGAAACAAAAATGTCAGGAATACGAAACTCCCATATTCAAAGTAAACAACAGAGAACGAAGAGATAGTGTTTTACAGATGATATGTTCCAGTTTAACAGACAATAACTAAGATTATGTAGTAATAAACCATACTACTGTTTTACACTTGCTAAAACAGGGCTGCTCTCATAGTATGCATGGTCAGGAAACTGAAAAAGGATTACATATTAAAAACAAACACAGTATTAAAGAGAGAGAGAAATTTGCAAAAGATTTAAAAATAGTTCATTTTGAGCTTGATTACTCCTTATTTGTAGCTTAAAACATTTCTATCAAAAAGAATTATTAACACATCAAAAATAATGTCCTGTGCTTTCTCATGTGATCTACAATGACAATATCTTACGTTCAATGAAGTATCACTTTGGAAATCAGCAAGATATTAACATAAAATGTGTATTTACAATGTCCCATTCTCAAAATTTTAGTATTACATAAAATAGTAAAGTGCAGACTAAATGTAATTTTGAGAAAAATAATATGTTTTATTTTCTTAGGATTATTAGCAGGAAAGAACTAGGACCCTAGAGTAGGTAACTAATGGTGAAATATAAATTGTCATACTTCCTAAAATTTTGTTGAACACAGGCCTGAAAACAGTCTTAAAAAAAATATATCAAGAACAAAAGTTTTACCCATAGTTCAGATGCAAAGGTATAACTAGAGTTGGCTTATGAATGAAATACCAGCTAGATAGATACTAACTGCAAAACTGCTGGAAGAAGTCAAGGAGATTCTTAAAACACTAATATAATTTAAAACTTATCCCTTTTTGTTTCCATCCTGAAAGACTTTCTGCAGTAGCTTCCTGATTAAAAAGGGAAATTGTGTTTTAAATTTTCATTGATACTGGAATATCAGTACCTTTTTCTGTGTTTAGCTTATTTTTGTGATATAAAAAAGAGACAAAATGGAGTTTTATAAGACTTTCAAATTTCATGAGACCTTCTCCATTATATAAAAGAATTTTTTTATTTTATAGAAAGAAGGGCAACGAGTTAGTACTTTGATTTACTTAGTAGAGAAATCCAAATGTGAAACCAAAGAGAAAAGTAAGAGAATACATGATAAGAGGCTGAATGCCATTCTTTCAAAATTCCAATAATTCATTGTCAAAATCCAGATGGAGAGTTGCTTTACATGAATGTATTGCAGAGGTGAGAAGTTTGAAAGACATCAGGAACAGAGTCACAAAATGAACAAAAAAGAAAAATCTTCTGAAAAGTTCCACAAGATCTTATTTTAAATAATAACAGAAACACCCCAAAATTGTTGTCAGTTAAATTAAGTTTCTGGAATGCATGCATTACCTTAACAACAGGATTAAGCAGAACAACACCTGACTTCTTTGTAATAACTTGCTTTGTTGTGTAATGATGTTCTATGAGCTGAGGTATGGTTGGAAACCCAGTTCCTTCAAAACGATACTGATTCTGTATGGAGGCAAAAGGAAAAAGTTATTTCTCTACAAGCAATAGTTTGAACAAGAAACTGCAAAACTGCACAACCAAACTTCCTTTACAAGTAACAACAAACAAAAAAATATTCACTTTTACAGGGTTATTTTAGATTCCTTTTCTGACCTATTGAATAGCATTTACACTAACTTAAATGGAATGGTAATTAGGAAAATGATAAATGAATACACGTCAAATTACTGCATCATTCATTTAAGGCAATAAGATAAAATAACTATTTAAAAGCTTAATTTAAATAGATAGGCCAGTTAAACTCAAAACTATTACAGAATGAAATAAAAATACTCTAAACCAGAAAAAACAACACCAGCTTCTGAATTATTTCTAAAAATTACAGCAAGCAAACTAAAACATCTATATAATAAAAAACAAAGAGAGATAAAATAAACAGGATATAAGTAATATTATCCTAATCTCATCTTCCTTCATTTATTGTTTCCTAAAATCAGTAAATCCCTGGCACATTATATAGGATGCATGATTGTTCTTTAACAAAGAGTATTTATCAGGAGAGTCTAAACAAGCTAGAGACAAAGGCAGGTCATGCAGGTCAGGATTCAAAGAGAAGCTGAGCAGGATCCTGCAGCTGATTGTGAAACACGATAAAGTCTCTGCTTTCACAAGACTCAGCATCTACATGTAGTTAGAGAGCTTTTCCCACAGAGCAGTAGCTACCATAAACCGGCCTGACAACGGCAACAGTGAACAAGTACTGCAATTAAAAAAACTCAGAGCACAGATGGTGATTCAAGCTCATTTACAAAACTGGGGAATGAACACCACTACCACTGGCACACATCCTTTCTAGCTGCCAGGGTTGAATTCCTTGCACAATGTATTTTGTTTCCATTAACAGTTAAAGCATTAACTTCCTGAAACGTGTCATTACTGTTGGTCAAGACAGCTGGGTCAAGTCAGCTGTTTTTAACACTCAGAGTTCTCTATCATAAAAACGTTTCCACAGTCTGATTCCTTTGTTGTTTATTAAACAGTGACTCAGCTTTGAGTGACAAGTAACACTAGTTTCCTTCTTTTCAAATAAGCTCCTTCATACTTCTGTGCTGATGATCCAAAAAACCTAATGTCCCAAGAGTCTCCTTAGCACAACCACCACTACTGCCTATTAGTTCCTCATCCCAGATCCAGCCACACACCCATCTGCTGCCATTTATGTAAAACTTTTCAGGACATCTTTTGATTCTATCTATTTACCCCCAATCCTGACCCTCACTAAGATCATTAACAAAAAAAAAATTTAAAATGGCACAGCCTCAAATAAACAGAAGTGAAAATGATGATAGCCCTGAATCACAGTAGTGTATTTTGATGCTTAAAGCTGAATAATGAATTAATTTATCACACTCATAGCTGTATCAAGATCAGCCTTTGAAATAATGGTAAAACCAGAGACAAAACACTTATTAAAAAAATGATTGCTGTTAAAAGAAATGTCCTACTCTGATCTTCAGTATTTGATTCAGAAGAAAATATGGAGACTTGACAGTGATCCAAGAGTGTTGTTTGACCAGAGACCAAATTCCACACTGTTCATATCAATGTAAACAAACAAATCCTTTACACTAAACTCTCCTTCAACTAGCCTACAAAAATGTTCATGAATAAATCCCTCACTGTATGACCTTAACACTCCCAGCATCTACTTTCTAGAACTTAATAAGCTTTTTCTCATTCTCAGAAAACTCACCCCATGGGAGTGCATACAGAGTACTGAACATCTTAGAAAAAAAAAAGTGTTAACTTTCATGATTGACAAGAAAATCTACCACAAATTAATCCCAAGAGCAGATGAACATAATGCTCTATTAGCACATGTACAAGCAAAAAGACATCTTGACCTGATGATGTTGGGACTGTCCAAGCTATGCAACATTAAACAGCATCAGTCTCACATTTCAAAAGTAATTGCTAGGAGAAAGTACAAAATTATGGAGATAAAGATAGCTTTTTTGTTTTGTTTCATCTTGCTTTGGTGGAATTTCCCCCCCAAGCATAAAAGAAGAGTCAGTTTACATGTAGGAATTGAAGTAATACTTGGAACTTCAACTTGAAAGTCCACTCTATCTTTTTGAAAATCTACTTGCCACATACAATGACTTGCACAGAATTATTTCAGTCACACCACGTATATAATGTGTATTTATTTCTGCTGGGTCAGACCAGGGAGCACCAAGCATCTTGTAACACTCTAGGTACAGGTAATTTTACTGCTCATTTTCCCATTCAGCACTCTGACACATCAAAATACTTTAAGGTCATAAAATCAAAATAAAACTGACTGTGTTCACTTCTACAAGGAAAATTCTAGGTGAGAACTAATGAACACTCTCCAGCATGACAAGTGTCTATAATCATTAATCAGAGAGAAGCATTCCAACCTCTCTGAAGTTTGAAAAATATCACTGCCTCTCATTAAAAGGAAATAAACCAGGTACACAATATTGAGTTACCCAGGCATGCTGTATCATCTGGGGATTCTGACAATGAAATTCCCTCAGTGTAAAATATCATTATGCGATTAAACTGCAGAATTTTTAGGTATGTGAGAAACTTTATTACAAGAGACTGAAAAGACAGCACTACTGAGAATGCTTTGCTGTAATTTCATACTTCAAGAAAAATTTCTAGTAATGTTATGGGAACTGTCACATTTTGAATAAGTTTAAAATTCTTCAAGGTAAAAAGAAAAATACATTCATTAAAAAACCAAGCAATGCATTAAGAAGAATAAAAAGAAATACACCACATAAAGGCAGATAATAACTAATATACGGTTAATTAAGTTATCAATTTTTCCTCAGTCAGAGCAACAAGGGAGTCAGTTCTGGTCCTTAGAAGCATATGCACTGTGCAACATCCAGAAGTGTTTGTGTTATACTGAACAAAACAATAACCACAGGACTAAAAAGAACATAAGCACCTCAAGTGCAACTGGGACTTCAATTCTCATCTGTATAAAAAACAACAGAGATTATTTTCTTCTTCATGGCTGTTTTCATGTTTCAGGAAGATTCAAAGTGATCTTTACAGTCTGAACTAAAAGTAGCCTAATTTGCACCAGCTATGAAAATGGGTTTAAAATAACCAAATGTACATGCATAAATAAAAAGTAACAAGTTCTAGATTTCAAAATATTTACAGAAATATCTTGGCTTTTAAACATCAGATAAAAGATATTGAATAACCTGATACTTCACATTTTTTCTTTGTTGCCCAAAATGACCTTTTCCCCTGATTCCAGGACTGACGGAAATACTTCCAACAGCTTTCATACTTTCACAGAAAGGCTAAATCCATTTGCTATAGTAAACTATGTAGATCCTAAATTGAATATTCAGTACTATATCAGAGACGTACATCAGCATATTGTATGATAAAGTGTCTCCGTTGTCCATCTGAAAACACAGAAAGGACATATTCACCAGGTTTCCCGTGGCTCTCTCGCACCAAGAAGTCTCCTTGCTGTTTTAACAGCTCCTGGGCTTCTATTCTTGGAATTGCACCATGATACCAGTCTTGCTCAGCCAATGGTTTCTCAGTGGTTGAGATTACATCAAAGAACTTGGGAAAAATATTGAAGAAAAATGTTACTATAATAGTACATTTTTAAGAGTTTACTTGTACATGGAAAGTATCACAAACAACAGTAATTTCTCTTTCATGTATCTAAATTATGTGTTTCTGTTAACCAACAAGATGAAGGCTCTTACTTGCACAAAAGCATATTGATCACTTTGTTTTCTGTTTACCTGAAAAATCAATAGGTCAAAAGCACAAGTTTAAGGAATCATCCATAAAAACATGTAATAACTTTTATCTGGCCTGCTATTTTTTGTAAGCCATACTGACCAACTCTTTCTCACACATTCTGACATGCTATTAACAACTGAGTATTAATCATTTCTCTATCCAGACAGAAACTTCTCAAATACAAAATCATAATAAATTGACTTATACAAATCACTTCAGTTGAATAAACTGTTTTCACAGAATTTATCAATTACATCCCAACTCAAACAATAATTATGAGACTTTTTCCTAGCATGTACCCTGTAGTGCAGAATACACACCTGAGTGTAGAGTCCTTATGAACTCTATGATAAGAGTTTCTGAAGACACGAATATTCTAAGGAATCATTTTCACTACATGGAATTGGCTGCAAATGGAAACTAATAGTAGTAAGTGGAAGTTCATGAGTTTTAACCTATAATTTCACACATTAATTTTAACATGCCTACATTATTTAAGAAAACACTGAAGAAAACTTTGTACTTTGTCAATGACTACCTCAGATTTATTTGTTTTGGATAGGAAGGCAAGCTCTCATTTAAGCTGTATGTCAGTCAAAACCACTGCCAGAGCTCACAGAAATTCTCACAGCCAAGTGGTAAAATGCTCAATGACTAACACAGTGCACAGTAAAACAGATATGTGAATGTTTCCCAGCCTCCTAAACTGCATCTACATATCAGCCTGGAGATCTACACCTCCACAAAGGACAACCAAACAGATGCAAACAAAGCACAACACTCAGAATTAACCACTCCTATTGCTCTGCCCTGCTAAAAACCCAGCTTGGAGGCCACCCGAACATTTAAGGTCTTCCTCAGAAGACATGTAGATTACAATGCCTCACCTAGTCTCAGAAATGCTAGGAATTATCTCAGACTCTCAGAGGGGAAATGAGCAGACCCAAGAAAGGGAATCTACTCAGAAATTCTTGTTTCCAAATATCTGCAATTCTTTAGCACTTGCATAAACTTTTAGCTGTTGAAAAATGTCTTTATTGGCTCCTGGCTGCCAAAGTCGTACACCAAAAGACTAGTTTAGTCCAGGATCTTGATGGAAAGCTGGAGAACATATTTAAGAACCTGACAGACCCTTTTGTTTTCAGACATCAACAGACATAGAGAATCATCATGGATGAAATTCTCATCAAGGAGAATTTCAGACCTGAGGTTTGAAACAAGCACTATAACCAGCAGGCATCATTAGAAAGAGTGAGTATACTCTGTTACAGTCAGAGATAGGAAGGACTATGTAAGAATTAACTACAGCTTGAACAAAAATTACACAGAGTTTATAGAGGTAAAATCTGTACTCCAAGGTTATGTGTTTATCAGCACAGTGAGCCGCTAAAAAGCAGAGATATTGACTGGCCAAGTCTTTCAGTTTCATCAACAGTTAAAAACCATCTCAGGTGAAAGCTCTCAGCCACTGTTAAATGACATTACGTCATTTTCTTTCACAAATTCCTAAAATAAAGACAAAAGCCTTCAAAATGTTAGACAATGTTATTTACTTGAACATTTATTGTTCAAAGATGCTGAGCTTGACATGAAAGAAAACCTAGACTCTGTTATGCTCAGAGCAGCAAACCCTTTAATACAGGAGCAGATTTCTACTTGAGAGGGAATGTTTCTAAGGATAAAAGGTTTACTAGTAGTTAGGGTTACTAATCTACTTCATGACCTTCACAAAAGAATGTTAAAAAAACCCCAACATGACATGCAATTTATTTTATAGCTTAAAAAGGAAGCCACCAGATAGTAACACTTGCTTATGTACAAACAGGCTGAGGCACCATGCAGACAATTGGGACCACATCCCAAAATGAAACGCCTTAAGAGTCTTTATGACAGAGAAAGCTTACAGAAGGAAAACAGAGCATTTTAGACACAGATAACTATAGTGTTGTCTATAACTCTATCATCAATTTTCCCTCTCTTTTAAATTTGATTGAAGTATTAGTTATTACTTTAAATGGAAACAACAGAAATTCCACAAAGTTTTCTCTGTTGATTGTCCTTCACTTTACCTTACCTTTACATTTTATCATATCATGGTGGTTTTTCTGATGAAGTAGGTGGCACTCTTGTGTTGAGTGTTATTTGAATTATTTTTAAATTGCTCTGTTTTTATGAACAAGTCTTCTAATTCCAACATATTTTCTCTATGATACAATATTGACCCTGACTGGTTATAGAATAAAACATGGTTGAAAGCCCAGAAAAAAACAATATCAATGCAGGATATATAACCACTTTAATATTGATTTCAACTCAGTTTACCACTATTAGTACTAATATTTCTACTGCATTTTATAGTTAGAAATACATGACAGGTTAGTCTTAGAGGAAAATAGAGGAAAAAAAGGTACCCATGGAAAATGGAATTCCCACCTCTCTTCTTTAAACTCTACTTAAATATCAGCCAGCAAGTTAAAACGACAAGTTTATATTCTAGGCCTTAATGTTTTACAATCTCATTTGGGGGATGGATCTCTTTCTCATTTGAATGTACACTTAGAGAAGAACTCAATGATTCAACAGCCTAAAGGAAAAGATACTGTTTCTAGGATTTTTGCTGTTAATTTGGCTTGAAGGTAAAAATAATTTACCAATCATGCAGAAGGAAAGGAACTCACACTGCAAATTTCTACTCTCCCTCCTTCCCCCTCTTTTTCTTTTCGCCTCAAGATTTCCATTTATTGCCATATTTCACTCATGAATTATTGGAAGGGGCTGGGGTGTGTGTCCTTATATATTTAATAACACATTTTCTTCTATAAGGAGATGGCCTCATATATTTCATCATGCTTCTCATGGATCTAGTAGTGTCCTCTTTACTTATATTGAGCCCATTTCTCTCTCTGCCCATTTAACAATCCATTGAAACATATGATCTTCTCCAACAGTAAAAGGTAGCAGTCCCTAGCTGCTGCACTTTTTTCAAGAGAAAAACTAAGCAAACAGCAGTGTGTTATTTCTAACACCAAAAACTTGTATATTATTCCTGCACTTGCACTACCAATTAAATAAAAATAATAATGGGAATGATATTTTATTACACTAATAGCATGCTCAATATTGTATTTTTGAATATATTCTGAATGCAAATGTTCTTTAATTCCTTATTTTCCATCTTTGAGTAAATAAAACATTTTCTCAAGATATTTTTTTCTCTCATAGTGTAAAAGAGTAGCACAGACACAAATGAGAATGTAAAGCAATAAATTTAGGTTGATAATTTGAGACAATACCTTTTGGATATGCCATCTCTATGAATACCTGGCTCATTCCCACATGCTAGTAATATACCATCTGAAACAAGCATTAATTCCACCTATTATCCTATAAACAATAAAAGTATTGTCCTATAAACAAAAGCAGATGTTTGTGTCAAGCTCAGCTATCTTGTCCCCCCCAAAAATAAGCAGAAGCGCAGAAGCTGGCAGTCACGATGCAATTTTGTAAGACTTTTCATTCAGATTATTCACAGCATTTCAATAGTGGTGCATGAAAGTTACCCTCACTGTTGTGCTTCCTCTTCTCATTTGATTAAACTTACATCTCTTGCTGTTACAGAAAATTGGCTTGCGTTTTGTCCAAGAAAAACTACCTGAATCCTTAGCTCTGTTGCTTTCTCTTCAAACTACACTTTTTTTCCTGTATTACTTCTTACCTTCTCATTCTGAGAGCATATACAGAATTTCAATGTCAACACACAAAAACTCCTGACTGCTTTTAGAATGACACCATTTCCATATGACTTTTTTCAGACAACATAGAAAAAATTAGTCCTCTTTAATTTGTACAAACAAAATTCAATTATCTCACCAATTAAATATAATGGACAGTGTTTTTAAAACACCACCACATTTAAACAAAGATATTGCTCCATTTCTAAAGTTTAAATATATGTAAAAATTAAATACTTAAAAATACCTTAAAAACTTTCAATATTTAAAACAGATTATTTGAAAACAGGTGGGTAAAACCACGTTTTAGAACAGACTACGACAGGATCAGTACCAGTCCTTTTCCAAATCTGCTCTGAGATCCTTTTTTTATGGGTCTATTAAAAAAATAACAAATTCTTTAGGTATGTGAATACTACTTTATAATACATTCAATAATCACTTGTAACACTTTGTTGACGGATAATAAGTTTTAAGTACCAGTTTATATATTTAGCAATTAAGTGTGGTTATGTAACTGTGAGTGGGAAACATCTGACCACATTTAATAGCTAAGTAGTAATTCATTAAGCAAATTTTAGCTGTATACATATGGTCAGCATTTCTTACCCACATGTAATTGCTAAACCAAAACACAAAGCAAAACTGAAAATTGGCTAGTTTATATATTCTAACTCTGCAGTCATTTAGGTGTCATTTAAATGACAGGTAATCAAAAGTGCACTTGCTACTCAGATTTTACTTTCTGACTCAAATGAACCAATGCCAATCTTACTTCTTCCAAACATATTCCAAGGTTTCACAAATCCTATCTACCATGTATCTACAGCCAAGTTTACATCGGTTCCATGGAATGAAAATCAGAGTGTAAAACATAGCATTTTTAATGACACTTTAAGCCAATTGAAATTTTGACATTGACTTCCCCTGATTTAATCTAAATGCTTTATTTTAATCTTCCTCTTGAGATTTTTTTTCTCTTCCAATTTTTATCTGAAGCAGTTTTAGGTAAGTTTGTTCTGTGGTTTGTGGAAGTTTTTTGGTGTATTTTGAAGTCATAAGTTTAATAATACATTGAAATACAGGTGAATGCTGTTTCTCACCTACACAAAAACACACAAGCCACAGAAATACACATTTTAATGGGTTTTTACTATGAAATACTGCATTTTTGAAACAATTAGAAGTTTTATAAAATGAAGGTCACAATAACGTGGAGATTTTGTCTAACATCAAGGATATTTTAGTATTTCAGCAATGTTTTTCCTGTTACTTTTCATGTCATACAAATTTTGTTTTTCATTGGAAAAGCCTTTCTACCCTAATTTTATCTCATGGTCATATTTATTTTTCCATTCTTTCATTACTACATACAATTTTCCTCTGTATACACATGTGTAATTGTTATCTCTCCCACCCACTCTGAATATTGTCTAGCTTAAATATGGTTTGGTGTGTATCCTTTAATGGCTCCTTGGATGCAAGCCTGCAGCATAAAATGGAACACCCATTCCTTCTGATGTTTTCTCAAGAACGTTATTTTGAGCTTATGTTTTTGGGGGACAAGATCACAATTAAAAGGCAATTTTAAACAGTTTCAAAAATTCTGCCCCATTTTCTTGCAGGTTTTCTTTTCCCTTTGCTTGGTTTTTGAGTTGTTGTTTTGGTTTGATTTTATGTTGGAACAGTTAGGGTGATCGTGTGTTCCACTTCAAGAAAAAAAACAGGAAGAAGGTTTTCAAGTAAAATCTAATGCATCCCCAGGTAGGTGCTCAAGTATTCTAACTAATCTTACAAGCTCCCATATGAAACAAACAAGACGAAATGCAAAAATAAAAGAAACAAGGAAGATTTTCCCGCAATTACAGAATTTGAACAAAAGCTGACTATACCCCAGAAATACCCAACAAGCATTTTTAGTGGGGTTTTAAGCAAGACCTGTAGTTACTTAGTTACTTAAATAGTACCAGGAGCAGTAGTAACAATATGTTTTTACACTGGAGCTTTTATAACAAACATGGTGAATACAATTATTGCAACAATTGCTAAAACACTATGGCCATTTAACCTACTACAGATTATTATAATACAGTACATTTTAGGAAAATCAGTGTCACTGAGAAGAGTATTCTAAACAATATAGCACCAGTGTGGAAGCTGCAAAGTACATACATATTGTCATTCTCCTAAAGTGTAGCAAGTTATTCTGACATATTATTACATCATGATGTTATCCTGTATCTTGATCAATCAGAGCAGTGTTTATATAACATTATTATAATGTAATTTTTGTCCATTAAAATGGAAATGCATGATGTTTCAAGAAGAAAAATCTTATTTAAGCTGTGAAAATAACAGAAAATATCACAACACAGTATTGGCACTACTTACTGATGATGAGCCCAACATGGATTTTGGAGACCTTATAATTCCAGCTATGGAATGACGTATAGTGTCAAATCTTGAGACTTTATCCTTCTTGTCCTAGGAGAAAGGGCAGAATCTTCAGTGAAAACAAGCAAACCTGTAGGACTTATTGGAGAATGTGCAATATAGATTCCCGAATTTTACTTAAACAAAAGATAGAGGCTGAGCTTCTATAGATACAAGCCAGGAAATGTCAACATGAGCAGGATTAAGCTCAGATCAATCTAACCACTTACAGATTCTGTATTTCATGAAATATTTTGTGCAATTATTTTAAGCGTAAAGAAAACTGGAATTCTTTTATATCCTAAATACATGAGATGTAACCCTCAGTTCTCCTGAAATACCTATAATTTTAAAGGGACAATGATTCAAAAATATATAATAAAAAAACCTCACATAGTTAAAAGCTCTACATATGTGTGTTATCCTTACTTAATACATATTTAGGGTTTTTTCCTTTTATTAACAGGTTCTTCTGTAACAACAGACTACCTGTAAATAGTAGCACTCATTGGTGCAAGTAATAGGAGCCATTTCTCCTCTGGCATTACTGTAAACAGTAAGTGCAGCCATTGTCTGGATTTAAAATTCTGCATGAACAGGGCTCTGACCAGAACACTGGAACAGCCTTTACACACCTCTAGTTCAGCGTAATTCAATGCAAATTCCAAGGTCTCATAACCTAACTTAGTCCAAAGACTGTATTTTTCTTCATATCTTACTGTCAGCTCTCAAAATTGGTAACAATCTTTAGAAAAGAAAAAGGTATTTTCAATATGGACAAAATGAGTTCATTGCTTGTAAATCAGCTTCAGAAACAGCAAAGCTATTTCAATGAGTACTCACAAAATAAATAAACTTGAAGAAGAGACACACTAGCAACCTCATGCTAATTAGCTTTAGGTTAACTAAACTGTAAAAAAATGATAATTGAGAGAGACAGCAACTGCTTGCCAGTGTTACAAAGAAAAATTGCTTCCAAGTTTCTAATGTACACCTTTGACAGAAGAAAGCAAAAATCTCATCATGTAATAAATACGGCTTCAGTTTATTCCAGGACTTCCAAACAAGCAACAAAATGTATACATTCTGTACACCAAATTTAGCAGTGGTTGAAAATTATTTCCAAATACAGTTTATTTTACAAGATACTGGTTGAACATCTTAGCAAAATAATGCTATTTATTTGGTAGTAAAAGTCTGCAATTTGGCATAACTTATATGCTATTAAATAAAAGAGTGCAAAAACCAGTCAAATTGTGAAAACTCTGATAGGGAGTGTATCCATCACAGAAATACTCATTAACTATGTGCCCACTTACCCATCAATAACATTTTTATACCATTTATCAGACTCAAGTATTGTCATATACCAAACAATTTTATTTTAATAAAACAACTGTGTGCTGAACCCTGATTTTTATTCTTATAATGCTGCTGAATTGAACTGCCTTCACAAAAAACAAAACAAAAACAATAAAAAAAAAACACAAAAACACCCCACCACAAAAAACCCAAACAACAACAAAAACCAAACCAAACCAACAAACAAACAAAAACAAACAAAAACCCAAACAGACACAAACAAAAACCCCCACATTAACAACTAAGACACAAAGTCTGTATTTGCTTGCACTCTGGTTGTGAAATGATCTATTCTGCACATCCCTTCAGAAGTGAGCCATGAGATTTAACAGCAATTAAATGTGTACTTCTTACTTAATAGGAGAAAATAAGTTACCAAAAGATGCACAAATTCTACTTCGCTTCCCACAACCAAAACTCAAGAGTTTTCTTTCTAGTGGCCACTAACAACTGGCTTATCTAGTGACAACATCAAACCACAAGCAGGGATCTGCATCACTGGTTTCTCCTGAAAAAAAAACATTAACAAGAGGGAACTTTTCTGACTCAAAATACTGGTCTCAAGGACTCTGCCAACTTTGATAAGCGCCACTGAATGCCATACAGAGGCAAACAGTCACATTAAATAGATTGAGTATTGAAATGAGGATTTAAGGGATAAACCTTGGCTTTGTTCAAAATGTAGCACATGTCCTGTTCCACCTGCAATACACTTATAAACACTATTTAGCATTTCCATAGCTCTTTCCCCTGACATACTGAAAATACTCTGTATCTTACAGCAATGAAGATTCAGAATTTGTTTGCGCAGCAGGCATAACTAAACGTATGACAAAACACAACTGTAGCCTGTACTGAGTTTATTTATTCCATTCAAGTATTTTTAGGGCAACCTAGATAAAACTAAAGAGCTGCAACATGGTCTTCTGCTGATATTTTTCCTAGCATTGCCCAGCTGCAGGGTACCTTAGAGGGATCCGTCAGATCTTGCAGGAAACCTGTTTTTAACTCAGAATAATATAGAAATCATTATAAAGGGATTTTTTAATGCACATTAAGTATATTTTTTTCTAAACTAACGTAAAACTGCAACCTAGAATATCCTACCTACTTCATTTTATATGTATGTATTTATGTACATGTGTGTGTACAATCTTACTAGTTAAATCAGAGTGTTATTTTAAGTCTGATTTACAAAATAAAAGCAAATACACATCAGAGCTATCTTTCAGCGATCTGTCCCTAGCCACATCAAATTTTGAACCTCTCAGTCAAGCCTCTCTCAATCCAACAAAGGATTTAATAGGTGAAAGGATTACCTCAGGGTATTAGGTAATTTAAAACTTCTGAAGGAACCTAGTCGACTGCAGAGACACTATGTGCCCACAAAGTTCATTATAATTACACACAGTGCTCATTCCAACAGACATTTTGTCACCAAACAGAACAAACATGCCAAATGTGGAGTCATGACAAAAGTTTCAAAGCTGTAAGACGTGACTATCAGACAAACAAAGCTGAGCTAGACACCGGAAAGGAACGAGGAATTCTACTTCAGGGATGCTGCAGAGAGCATTATGGAGTAATACACTTGCATGCATACACAAGGCAGCTACTAAAGCATGTTAGCTGATTCATTTTCATTTCAGTTTAAATTAATTACTTCCAGAGATATCATGAAAATTGTAGCATGATTTCTCACTTCTTTATTTTATACAACACCAATGTCACTAGAAAGCAAACTTATCTAAGGGCCATAATATTTTATGCAATAACTGAATTACTACAGAAAAAAATGTACTCTAACATTAAGAAACTAGGTATATATGAAAATACAAGCTGTCATTAGAGAACATTTAAACCTATTTAAGTGTGTTTAAACACACCTGTGTCATGAGTACACAATACAAAGAATTATGAAAAATGCATTGACTGATACTTTCCTTTTTAGGACTAGCCATGTTTCTAATGATTCCCCACAATGAATTGAAATTAACTGTGTCATAAACTAGATATAACTGAGGAGGGGGATATCATCAGATTTAAAGGATGAGATGCCATCCCACCTACACCAGTGAAATGCACAGAACCTAAAGTAGAAAGGCAGGTCAGCAGGAGAACACCTGAAAGAACACCAGGGAATTTCAGCCAGACACAAAGCCAGCTTCACTGGGAGCCCACTGAAATGTCCGTATGCTGATGCAAGCAGCTGAGGAGTAAACAGGAAGAACTAGAGATGTGGTCACACTTGCATGGCTATAACTCTACTGGTTATCACTGAAGCATGGTGGGGCAGCTCCTGTGGAGTGCTGGAACAGAAGGATACAGGCTGTTCAGTTTTCTTTCCTTCTTAAGAAGGGAAACAATTACTTCAGCTTTTTTCAAGAGACGTCGCAACAGAAGACAACCATTCTGACACTCCTAATTTCACTTTCCATTCTTGTCTTCTCACAAGAGACAGAAAGGAGAACTAAAGCCCAAGAACCAAAAAAAGAAGGGCAGGATTGAAGTCAGTTAAAAACACAAGTGAAGCACTTGCTATTTTACTTGAGTATTTCTTCAGTTGCATCTTTATATATGACCAGAACTTGGGCTTCTTGGGCTTCTGGGTTTCCTATGTTCTCTTTGGGGGATCTTGAGCAGTGTGAGGTTCTGTGTGTTCTTGTGGATTTTTCACTATAATTTATCTTCTATGGTCACGCACTGCAACTGATACGGTCTCGTGGACAACAACCTCCCATTTGCAAAGCACGCAGTTCTGTCACTGAGCAAAATCACTGCAAATCTCAAGAGTACCAGAGAAATAAAACAATATACCCAGCAGTGTGACACAATCAAAAAGACAGGCCAGATGAATCATAGTCACAACAGTATTTCCAATGAATATAAGCAAGACAAAGCAACAGGAAAAAAAGATTTTGCTTAAATTGAACTCTGTGATGTAAAAGCCAAGAAGAGCTTTTTCACTGTATAAATCCAGGATTGGGGCTATATTTTAGCTATTATTAGAAAAGAAAAATAGTCTATACTCTTTTTAGAAAAGCAAAGAAGTAAGAGGCTGGAGAGAGATCTAAGATAAAGGTAAAACAGAATTAATGCTTCTGAGGAACAGGCAAATAGTAACACTACCGATCAAAAGTAGAAGATTATCAGTAAGAGACAAAGCATAAGGCAGATTGTATTTAATATTCCTAAAACACTAGTCAGCCATGTATGTACAGTGATACAAATAAGCCCATACTCTAATATCCTTCCATTCATAGAAAAATAAAAGTCTCATGAGTCAGATATGAACATGGATACAGAAGTTGAATGTGGGCTTGCAAATTAAACAAGAGAACCTTCACAGGAAATTTAAATGAAATGTGATGAGGACTCTCCAACTCAAAGAGAAAATGCTCTCAGAAGAAAAGGAGATTTCAATTAGAAGAACATAATCAGCGATATCTAAAAGAAGAGACTGATATCACTGTTTCTGTGATTTGGCTAGGGAACTGGTCCTCAGAGATTTTGATGAAAACTATTTCTGCATAGTACAAGGGCTGTATGATAAAACCAGACAGGGAAATTCCAACAGCTACTGCAAATGTTACGTTCAATGAACAAACAGATAAAACAGGTACACCGACAGTATCTGTCACAGCAATTAACACAGTTTTTGTAAAGTGAATGCTAGCTTCCTTTCTTGTTTGAATTTATCATTTCCTTGATGAAAAAGGTGACTGAACATTCATCTTAAGGCTTCAAATTTGACAACGGGCAGAACAAGGAATATTTTTGGGTTTTTAGAAGTCTGTAGAAGTAAGGTGTGAGAATGAAGTTTTGTGACTTACAAGCAGGAACTCTTCAAAATAGAGAAAATAATGTTCTGAAAATGATCTCCTGCATTAGTCACTTCAGTAGAGGAGATTAAGTTATTTAGGAGCAGCCCCAAAAGCATGTCATAAACTTAGACTGTGACATTAAGTATGGCCTGCCTATTGATGAGTGGATATATTAACCACAAAATCAGTATGCGTCTGTTTTATAGCTCTTAGCACTTACTGGAAGAGACGTAAATGCTGACATATTAAAATGCAAGCGTACAGAAGAACATGGTCAACATCCCTAAAGTCTATGATTTTATTTCAGAATTAAGACTTATGTCTTTCCTCAAAAGGCATTCCCTTTTTTTTTTGTCCCATCCATGATAGAACCGGGTATCTCAGAAAGACCATATGTAGAAAACTAGACACAGAATCATGCTATCTTTAACAAAAAACCCAGAATATTTTTAATTATTAACATGGCACTCACACACAAAACCAGTTGCTGGCTGAATACAAGCTTATTACTTGAGTTGAGCAGATCATCTTTTTGGAGCCCCTTTCCAGGAATTATAATATGCATTTTTCTTAGTTTACTATTGTATATATCTAGAACTGCACAGAGCCATGTAGACATAATATAGTTATTAAAAATTTAAACATTCAAAGGTAATTAAAAATATCTCAAGTACACAGTGAAACCCATTATCATAGCTACTCAAAAAGCATTTTACGATAAGGCAGCATTTTCTGTTTTAAACAGAAGTAACACCTTCGAAAGCAGCAGAATGATGCATAATTGATGTACACATATTGTAAAACACTGCACTGAATGCAAATTAATGTTCCCCATTCTGAATTGCAGGGGGTAGCCTGAAAAACAAGGCTCACTAGTGTGAAATTCAATAACAGTTATATTTTGTCAGACTAAAGGTGTATCCCAGACCATGACGACAGTGGAGTAAGAAAAAAAGAATGACAATTCTTCAAAGCATGTCTTTGTCATCTGAAGATCTGTAGTATAAGATAAACCTTACAAGTTAAAATAAGATGTTTCTACATGCAACAGTCGTGGAAGGATTTTTCTTCCACGTTTTTCAGCTGTTTTCTGAATCTATATAACCTATTACAACCCACTGCTGTAGCAACCAGTTGCACAACTTAATTACACATTTTTCAAGAATATGTTTGTGGGCTTGCTTTGAATAATTTGCTTACTGTGGTTATTTAATGGCCCACACATCTTGCTTCTGCAAAGACAGAGAACAGTCATTATTCTTTATTCACTTCCACCACGTATCCTCACACCCAACACAAAGAATGCATCTATTTTACACTCCTCTTCATTGCATTTCTCAAGTTGGTAAAGCCCATCTAGTTACTAATTCTACAGAAGCTCCTCCACATAGCCGAGCATTATTTTGTCTTTCTGAATTCTCCTACATCAGTTTTCCAATTAAGGGTGGCTGAAAGTATAATTGGTAACATGAAGCCAAACTCTTCTATGGTACATAGCAAAAGGACAATTTGCATTAAGAAAAATTCCAGTTATGAAAACAACCACAAACCTCACAATGAGGACAGCGATCAAATACTGAAGCAGGTTTCCCACAGGGACTTCCATCACTGGAGTTGTTAGAACCCCAACAAGCGTAAGGCATTTTGCAGCCTGATATAACATGAAAGATGGCCCTGCTCTGAGAAAGAAGTGGGACCAGATGCACACCCTGAGATGTTTTCCAGTTTAAATTATTCTGTAGGTCTAAGGCATTTGGGAAGAAGGTGCACATCAATTTATATAGTGATGTAACGTTTTCTGCTCTCTTCTTTCTTCTTTTCCTGAAAATTTCTGGCACCGTTTTTTTGGCTTGATCACTTCTAGTGACCTGGTATCTTCAAGAACATTTAGATTTTATTTTGAGTGGTAACTTAGAAGTCATTATTGGTATATGTGAAATCAGGAAGTGTTACTACAGGCTGGACTGCAAGAGTAACACAATACGATGTTAATATTAAAAGTTTTAAAAAGGCTGTTAGAAATAGTATGTGCAATTTGTATCAAGTTCAGGAATTTACTCAACTTGCAATCAAAAAACATTTGTTTTTCTTTCAAAATGATGATTTTTTTGTCTTATGATTACTTTCACAGATTTCATTCCTTATACACCAGATTTGAAGTTGTAACAGAGACAAGAAAGTAATTTTTTTTTCCAGGATAACAGCAGTAAGAAAAAGTATTAAGCAAGAGATTGGTAAAATACTTGGAGACAAAAAACAGAAAAATTTTGGGGAGATTTTACTTAGGAAAGGTTCAGATGTCAGCAAACACTCTGTGTAAATAGATTAATTTTTAAAAAAGAATTATGAATACTACAGTATGATTGACCCTTTTTTTTTTTTTTAATCCCTATCTATCATAACAGAATGTTATGTTGTCTGCTCTGTTTTCTCTCTTAATTAAGACTTTCAGAAGACTAATTTTTCAAGCTGCATATGATATGCCAGGGAAATGTCAACTTCATCTTTTAAATAATTAGCAAATTTTCCAAACACACCAACATGTATTAAAGGTCTTAATGGAAGTCGAGCACCTCTTAATGGGGGTTAGTAATAATGTTTACAGAAACATTATTGTACATTTTTACTCTTATACACCAAACAGTTTTTCTGTTTTTTAAAAGATGATACTTTGATTTCACCAAATTATCATCAAAAATGTCAGCAGCTCTCCAGAGAAAAAGATGACTACATGTATCTCAGCACCCGAGGCACTGAGATCTTGTATTAAAACTGTTTTTGTGGAAGGAAGAAGTAGCCAGACAAAGGCTTTTGCAGACCAGATAGGTCCCGGAAATTAAGTGTTCCTTCTCTGTTTAATGAGTGTATCTCCACACCACTAAATCCTAAGACACCTCCATTCAATGATCACATAATGATGCCAAGTAAACGACACCTGATTCCAATAAAGGCAATTTAACAAACCAATTAAGACTTTGGAAAGCTTACAGAAAAATTTAGAAAACATAAATACTTTTCAACAATTAAGTTTAAATGTTATTACCTTACTTAGCTATGGAAACATATAATAGGGAAAATTAAGACCTCTATCCTTCAAAAACCTGGGTCTGGTGTGTACATTTTCAGATGTTTCACTGAGTCAAAGAGCACTGTTATTAATCAACAATGCCATTATTAACTGAATGTACAAAAATTATGAATTCTCAAACAATCATTTTACTTGTTTCTCTTAATAGAAGATTATCAAATTTCAGTCTGTACAGCAATTGCTATCCATAAAAGGTAACTATTTTTTCATGGCATGGTCCTTCTCTTTCTTGGTTGCCATTGCCATATCACAGTAACAAATCTCCAAACACACCCACAAGTTCTTCCTTGCTATAATTCTGTGTAAGCTCATGAAGATGCAATGGGAGAACATAAAACAGACTGTATTGAGTGCTCGTAGTTGTACTGCAGCACCTAATGTTCACAAAAGCTAGAAAGCCAACATCTTACATCCCCTGGGAGCTCATCACTCAAAAAACCAATGGCATGAAAAAAAAACAGTGGTACGATGAACTGGCTGCTGGTGAAGGTCAGCATCTGCCAGGACAACATTCAGGCTGTGCTGCTGCTGCTTTAAGACAACCAAAAATCACAAGTCAAAAAGCAGTGAATAAACATGCATCCACAAACCATTGCAATTTGGAAATTCTTAGGAGCATTTTTGAATCAAAGAGGCTAATTTTATTCTTTACTTTAATGGTGCATATATCCAGTTGAAACACTTTGAGGTTTTTATGACCCAAATTCTAAGAAAAACAGAGAAATGCAGTAATGCTGGAGATGCTGCCCCAGAGTTTTAACCAAGATCAACACTCTAGCTGCCATTTGAAGTGGTAAATAAAGCCTTCAACGTGAAATATGTTTTCGAACTGGTTATATACATCTATGGACACACAGGCTGGTCTTGCCATCCCCCTTTCAAGTTTAAAAAAAAGCAAACAAAAACCCAAAAACAACAACAACAAAAAAACCCCAACCAAAACCTGAGATAGAATGAAAACTGTTGCTAAGGTAATGGAAGAAATGGATTTTTTTCTACATAGACATATTATGCAGCATTACCCCTATTTGGAAAACTGCATCTCTACTTAACTAGATTGTGACAAAACATTAATTGAAAACATCAGTTTTCCTCCACTGAAGATGGCCACCACTGTAGAAAATAAAGTCTATGTCCTGAAGTTTTCATACACTCATTTATTTGCAAAAAAAAAAGTACAAAGGTAGAGAGTGGTTTTGGCACTTGTTAACAAATTACAGTATTCTGTAATGGCACTTCCTCAGTGGAATGGTGAAGTTTTAGGAGTACAGTATTAGCTTCAGTTCTAAAAAAGTTTACATCAAACTTTTCAAACTGGTAAATATTACTTAAGGACTGATAGAACTTTACACAACCACTGGCCTAACAAAAAGAACTAGACTCATCCCTACGTAGGCTAACAAAAAGCCAAAGGTGAAGAACCCCTAGGCTACATTTCACATGAAGCATGAAAGATTTTCTAGTGCAAGTGCCTGAAGAACTAAGCCATGCATACAGTACTTGACATAATGAACTCAGCAGACTAAGAAAATACAAACACAACATCCAGGACATTTTTACATCAGGATTCAGCCTGGTAAACATAAAGCCTTGAAAAAAAATGTCAAAAATACCTTAATTACTAATGTTCTCTGCAAAGTCAGTAGCTGAAATGAGGAAGTGATGAAGATCACCCACAGCTATCACAAGCATGTTGGCAAATTCCTGAAGAGCAGCGTGCATGCCAAAGAATGCCATCTGGAACTGGAAATTGTCTTTACTAGCCACAAATTTAAAATAAAAATTATAGGCTGGCCAGAAATCCATATATACTTACAGACCCTGCAGACTGAGTAGCATAAACCATTCTCCTTTTCTCATCACTATAAAAACCTGTGTTGGTTATTTTAAAACTCTAAAACCCCCAGACAGGAAGCCAAGAAACATTTCAGCAGAGAACCAAACAAAAACTGTTCTCAATCTTTTATTCCAGATTTGCACAGGCAAAGCTTCTCTGGTCCGACTGAGTACAATGGCATCAGTATATTGACAAAATATGATCTCATAAAGCAAATCTGTATAGCAGTTTGTAGGTGGAGGATTATAAGTCAGCTAAGAGGAAAATTACAGCTGTGAGCTACAAGTGGGTTATTTATTTCTGCCATGGAGGTTAGTTAAAAGATGCTTTAGGATAGCACAGGGAACACAGAACTAAGGTAACAGTGATTAGGACAGTTTGGGGGGTTTCTTCCTAGAGATTCTGAAAAAAAAAAAAATTTCCTGACCTCAGATCAAGCAAGGGTTCCATCCAAAACAGGGTTTTTTAAGGAGGACTGCATCTCTTTAGAGTTCAGCATTTTGTGGCCAAAGAAGACACAGGAATACAACTGAAGCAACTAACTGGATGTCATACCAACTGCATAAAGAGAACACTACAGCTGTGGGAGCAAGTACTCTGTGCATCAGCCAATGAAACAGCTAATGTTGCTTCCAAGTGTGCCAACTGGGGGTTAATCAGCCCAAAATATATCTAAATGCAGAATTTATAAACATAGCATGAACTGACTATGGCATTTGTTAGTGACTGCACTCAGTACACAGGTCAATTACTTTAATTAGAATGCACTACTCACTAACAGGAGGAATGACAGTCTTTCCAGATACCTCATTAAATATATTCAAACACTGTTGGATTTGGTTGGTTTTCAGCCACATTTATACTCAGTAATGCCTGCTCAAGATAAGTGCCTTAAAAAGCTAGCGATGGAGTCCAGATCTTAGGCATTTAAGTCCAAGAAAGTCTGGCTCCTGGGATAAGGTGTATTGAAGCCAGCTATACCCTGAAGCAGCAGGGAAGCAGTGGACAAAAGTAAACATGTGAAGAACAGAGGAAAAAACATCACTACATTGCATGAGCTTGAAATCCACAAGTAACCATAAATTCTCCTATGGTCCCCAAGACACCAAGAAGTAAATAACCAACAGCTGTGAGATCCCAGGCTGCAGGCAGGGAACTGCAACCCAACTTCAGCAGAGGTCCATGCCAACACACAGAAAACACTATTCTCTAGGGTGACAGGGTGAGGAAATACCCAATTTTCCCCCTAACTTCCAAGGAAGTTCTTACAGGCCTGAGAAGAATCCAGTCTCCCCAGCCAACCACCATGTCATTGTACCAGAGGGGTATTGTCTTTGTCATCATGCTGTTCTGTCTGGTACGAGGTAGCATTTCTTCAGTTCTGCCCTCTACACACTGGCATGTACTAATCAGTGTTCCTCCAATTCATTAACTGGCATGAGCTGACTCACTGACTGGCTCTAATGAAGCCACCTGGCAAATCCTAAGTCAAGCAACAAGAAATAGCATTACATGTTATGTAATCAGACAAGATGTGAAGCCTTGATCTTCTCCCAATAAACAGTGTTATTAAATATGGACTGGTGATTATAACCTGTTTGGAAAATCATATTGTGGGAGGATACATTTGTTTTATCACCAAAAAAAAAAAAAAAAAAAAGTTTCATGGAATTAACTCTGAAGAGCTTCAGTCAGATAGGACATGACAGGTTCTCAGAAGACCCACATTTACGTTAGATGTGTTAAACAATAAAGCTGAACCTTTCATAACTGGAAATAGTTTGCAGTATGCCTAGATTCAAATTTGATCAGATATTTCTGTCTGACAGCTGTTTGGCAGGGCAGTCAGAATATGATGTTTGCTTTTGGTTTTCACAGATACTTGTTTATGCACAAAATCAGCCTGCATGTTAATAGATAAAATGAAAGACCAACTTTGTGACAGCTTGAGCACAACTTGAGCACCATAACTGAGGTAGGCTTAATGAGTAATCTCTGCAGGGTGCCAAAACAACAAATATCTGCCAATTTAAACAACAGAACAACAGAAATGCAAACCCTCAAAATCAGCAGTGCTCAAATTCTACTCTGAGTAAAGCCTATGGTCCACTGAACTCATGCATAGATCACAGCTACAAATCATAGACACAAAATAAGACTATTTTGAAAATACAGACATCAGGGAGGACAAACTCAGTGTGTACGTCTCAGTAATGGTACCAAGCAAAAGATTTCAATCCTATTCAAGCTGAGGTTCATAAATTTTATTTAGCATGAGCCAAAATAAATAAGGTAGCACTTTACAGAAATGTAAAAAGTCTTTATTAGTTCAATAAACAGATTTTCTTTCTTATTTCAGTCATTACTTATTAAAAAGGGTCTGAACAAGAAAGCAGTGTTCCCTCGAAGTTTGTAAGTTGTATTTATTTAGCATGCTCAAGCTGCTTGTTGAAACAAAGACCAGTCTCCTCTGTTACAGAAGAAACTTCTTTTGCACACCCCCCCCGCCAAAACCCCAATAATTTTTATCTTATGGGTCTAGTTATACATGATTCAGTGCTTCAACTTCTTAAAAGGTATGTTGAAGAAAATAACTGATTAAATACTTCAGTCATGTTGGTTGAAAATCTTATTTTTCTCACTATTTTTTATTACATATTATAAACGTACATATTTCATTACCACACAGTTCCTGAGACACTTAATGCCAAGATCAAATTGCACATACAACTATCCACATAACCAGTGTTAATTTACATGTTATATCTAAAAAACCCTAGGGAGTGAACAGATCAAGAACTCAAAAGCAGTAGCACCTGAAGCAGACCACAACCTTCCAATACACAGCCACAGCTTTGGATAATGCTACAAAACAGCCTGAGAAGAAAACAGCTGCATTTTTGTCAAAAAGCTACTTCACTGGCCCATACAAAAATTACTCTAAGACAAATCATTCCTCCATTAATGGTAATTACAGAGCTGTCACATATTACTCTGGCCTGGAACTTGAATCAACAATCACTAACTGAGCACAACCACACTGTAACAAGATCCTATTAGGCAGGAAATGTTCAGAATTCCCACTTGCAGGTTTGTCTTTCTCCCCACCCCCTATAGAGAAAACAACATCTCCCCTTTATGCTATAATAGCCAACACATTAACATAAGAAAATTGAATCTATATCAGCTGCACTTAAACTTTCATTTTCCTTGAGGATGTAGGTTTCTCATTCAGACGAAGAAAATACAGGTGTACCTAAAAGGTTTTGGGGTTTTTTTAAACGCAGGAGTTACTTCTTTAACTTTTCTGGTTTTATAAACCAGAAGTTACTTTTTTTTGTTATTTAGTTGTTTCTGACTCAGAAATTACTTTTAAACTCTTATATTTTTCTGGATACATCTCCCCTCACTTAAAAATCATACAAAAATCTGCATCCTCTCTCAGTACAATCGCCTATGGCCTGCCCAGTCACATCAGCTCCTTCTGTACTGCAACATTCACTGTATTACACTGAGTTCAGTATAAACAATCACCAAGTTCAACTGCTCTAGAGAGCAGCTAGCACAGAAGATGAAAACTTCAGGTTAACATGATACAGAAACTGTCAAGACTGTCAACATCTCATTTTAGCCCCCTCACCCCCAAACCAACATATTTGTGTTTTCATTTTTCCCTCTCTCCTACCAACAGTTCTTTGTTTTCATTGTTATAGCAGTTGCTAAATAAATGCCATAGGTTTCCAGAGTGAGGTAATTTCAGATATTGTGAAAGTCCTCATTGTTACAGAGTTTTGGGGAAACTAGGTAAACTTAATTTAAAGGGGAATGACAGAAGTTTGCAATACATATAAGCCAAACATTAAGTGATTTTTTTTTCATCTTAGTATTCAGAGCCCAGATCTGGAAATTAAACAAGTAATTCTAAGGCATACTAGAAACAAAAATGTGCAGATATAGCTCAGGCTATATCACTTCTATACTTTATTTTTCTTATCATATTATTTATGCTTTGATTTAGCACCCAATTTACCACAGTGGCAACATGTGTTGATAAAGCCACAGCCTCAAAGAGATACTGTCTCATTAAATTATACTGGCACTGCTCTGTCTCCAGCTTTTCCCCCTGGGTGAATTCTACATGTCTATGTTGTAGGCTTCTCCAATCCTATGTTTGGTCCTGTATCTAGACAGACTTTCGACCCATGTGATATTCTTGTCCTCAGCATGGTCTCAGACTGCTTGTCATTTTGCTCCTGACAGGACTCCTAAATGCACTCTGAACCTGACAAAATACTCTGCTGCCTCTGGAGCTGCCAGTCTGGCTCTGCCTTAATTTGACTTCTTTCTTTTTTCTTTTTTTCTACATTTACTAATCTATACTCTAGCTTCTAGACACCACCAACTCTTGCTTTTTGCAGGAACTTGACAAAAAAATCAGATTTAAAACATCATTTTACTTGCAGAAAGACTTTGCAGTACCTTCCAGAAAACAAACCTGCTTTGGATCCAAGAAATCCCACTGTGCCCTAAAAGTAAAGACCTTCAATCGTTTTCCAAGAAGGACAAATTTCCATGCATCCTGGCTGTGATACTCCAAGCTTTCTTTCCTCTCTAGGATGAGGATTTTAGTTTCAGAAACTCATGGATATCTGCTATTATCTTCATACAAATGCCACTGCTTTTCTAACATTACCTTAACACAACAGCCAAATAAAAACTAAGTTTCTGATTATCTGTTTCTGTATCTCCCTAAGAAGACACTGAGGTAAATAATCCTGGAATTTTTTGACAATGTTACAGTGACTACCACTATCTCACAGAGAACTTTAATTTTCCCTGCCGTTAAAGACTACTGCGAACAAGAGCCTCAGTGTGTGTTGGAAAGGGGGCTTCACCTGTTTGAACATTAATATCCAGTACTTTTTATGGCCTAGGTTATCCAAGACAACTCATGGGACTGGCAGACTTCAGTCACAGCTTCATGTCACAGGCAGGGTTCTTTAACCAATCTACAAATGGCATTAGTGTTGATGTTCTGGCACCTGGATACCAAACTACCAGAAATGTTTCGCATCTATCTGACTGCTGGATGATTAAAAAAAGGTAATATCTGAAACTGCTAACATGCTATTTCACTTACCCCACTGTTAAAATCACCAACAGTAAAAAAAATAAAAAATAAAAATGAGAACAAAGTAGGTATGTAACTTAATGATGGTGGTCTGAAAATTGGATTGCCTTCTGGTTTCTCAGGTCTGCAGCAGGCGAGAACTTCCCCACATGGCAGAAAAAAATCCAGAGCTAAGAATAAAATCACACACTTCAATCTGGCAAAAAACTACATTAGATTAAAACCATAAATCCTAATTCCAAGAATTATTTTATAGCAGATTTTAGGAGTTTTAGAAGCATAAAACTTGCCTTTAAGGCCAATGGTATTTTTAATCAGCTACTTAAAAAGGAAGACAGAAAAGTAAAGAGGTGATTTAAAGCAGCCAAATTCTATCACATTACTTCCTGTGTGTTGCCTAGAGGCTATGAGAAGTTAGCAATCACACTAATTTGGTGCCATCACTGCGAAAAAGATGCAAGAAGGCAACGATGATGATTTTGGCAGAGAATTACTACTTTCCTCCCAGCATACAGAGAAACATATGCTGGATACCAGTATGCGATTTCTGTTCAAAAGGAAACTTTTGTGTGGAGCTTTCCTAATCCATAGAGAAGATTCTGACTGAAATAACAAATCTCCAGTGGGTATGCAGTTCTGCAACACTACTATGGTGAATCCTGCTTCCTCAAGGAAGAAATGAAATCTCTTGAAATATTTTTGGCAGTTCAAGAGAGGTCTATGAACTTATCTCAAGTAGTTATAACTCTCCTTCATACAGAGAGGGTAAACTAATTCTGCATTTCAAGTATTCTAAGAGTTCTGTTTCTGTGAATGATCCACCTCCCTCAATTCCTCGAAAATTTTGCTCATACTTCTAATATCACTTTTCTCCGAGACCAGGTTATTTCTCATAATTTTTTGAAAGATAACATGCTAACCTTAAGAAATATGTAAGTCCTGAGCCTTAATGTGTGAACTTAGTCCAGTCGTTTACTTCAGAAGTTTCTAGGCATGCTCACTGGCAAGAGGCTTGACAGCTCAACTGACCTCTCATCCTGTAAATTCTGGATCAGTCAGTGAGACAAGGCATGGCTGGTTTTATCTGTCTGCTACCTTAGTATCCCCTTTTGTATTGTTCTTCCTCTGATGCATGTCCATCAGGCAGCTGGGATTCACAAAAAGAAGAAACAGAACCTAGAACACACGAGAGAAAGATGAATGGAATTCATCCTCCACACTTCCTAAAAGAATTGGACATTTGATGATCCACATCAAATTCTGGCTGTAAGCCAGAAACACAGGCCCCAGCCAGCAAGCTTGGAAAGTGGCCATTAACAAAGATCACTTGGTTGAACTTCAGCTGTCCAGGCAACCACCAAATAAAAATGTTTATCTCCAGGTCTTTTATGAATAAATAGGCAAAATTTCTACAGCGTGACTGCACTGGCAGCGTCTCCTCAGCAGAGACTAAAATAAAAGAAAGGCTAAGGATAAAAATGCTGCAACAGACTAACTCTAGCCCTGTTTCTATTGACAATAAAGTTAAAATCTTGCAACAACACAGTGGAAGTGTATAAGATTTATAAGTATATAAACCAAATAATTGTGAATAATTCCCTACCATGCCCTAACACAATCTTAGTTTTCTATAAATATCATGAGCCCCAAATCAGTAGAGAATTAGTTTCATGGACAGATAAGGGAGATGTTTGGTGATGCATTACAGAGCATAGGAATGTGTGAATTCTTCTGTATCAGTAAGAAAAATGAAAAATTTATCTCTACTGTAATGCTTTCTGCTATTGCTGCAATGGCCTGTCACAGAAGGCAATCACTTCCTTGCATCTATGTCAAAATAAAGAACCTGCATGGTTTGAGAAAGCAAAGGAAAAGGAACCTCCAAGAGCGTGGTAGCTTTTCAGCAGATTATGTTTCAGGACCTTATGATCCAACATCTAAAATGTATGCAATGAAACATCTTTAATCAAACAGAAAACTCCTGCAAAGCCTCTTTCGTATCTATGCAACTGACAGTAAAAAAATCAAAACATACAAATTGATTAAATTTGTCAATTACTATTTTAGTGAAGGTTCTGAAAACATTCAGTTCAAATCCAAACCTGCAGAAGAAGACCCTGACTATTGGCTTGCTGATCATACCATTTAGAGCACCAAGTCTAGGATTCTAGAAAGCAAGGATGGAAAGATAAAACATTCACACTAGGTAGACTAAGTTACAAACAATGCAAGAAGCACTTTAGCTCTGTTTCATGTATTCAGTTTTTTTTCTTTTCATAATGATTGGGAACTAGCTTTTTTATTACCACAACTTTCACTAATAGCTGGCTTATCTTACTTTTAAAGCAATCACTACGGATAACATCTCTGAAGCCTTTTAAAAGGGAATAACAAACAAAAAAAGCAATTAGATATGAGGTGAACTTCTGTTTTTTGGGTTTGTTTTTTTTTTTTTTTTTCCTTTCAAGTAATTATAAACTATTTTCTGCTGCTACAGTTTTAAGCCTGGCACTCTACTGGCACAAAGGCATTACAGCATCCCAATAGCTGTACCATGGTGCTTCAGCTTGCTTCTACCCTGTGTACTTCTCATGAGCTCATGCTAAGAGATTTGGGTTATTCAGTCATAACTAGTCTTCTGGCACTGAGCTCCACCTGCTGACAAGTCTCTCAAGTGTTGCAGAGCTTGCACACCAAGTTTCAGTTTTGTCAACCACTTCCAGGAAAATGCTGCAGTATGCAAAATAAATCTCCTTGAAACACTTTTATAGTGGGAACAGCATGTAATTTCAAACACATATTCTTATAAGTAATGGGTTTATGCCTTTATAAAATTTTTTTTTACCGTGTAAGGAAAAAGGAGAAGACATATTAAAGTGGCACAGAAATTTCACTATATGATTGCTAAACAGAATTAATTACTATTTTATATTAACTAAATCTATTGCCTGGCTTAAGCACTCCCTGAAGATTTCTGTAACAATTTCCAAGGCAATACTGATGGTGTAAGTTTAAAGCTTTACCATGAAATGCAAATCATCATAATTGCACATAACTACCTGAGCACATGTTTAGCTAGCACTGCAATATTCAAAAATCAATGATGTTTTTATATCTAATCTGATCATCAGACATATAAAAGTTGTCTGAGCCATTTTGTTCCTGTTGTTTTCTTCATTTTAATTACCAGGGACTACTGCCATGCTTTGTTGATCATATTAACAGCAAAAATATACCTTAGGTACCTTAAGATAAATGACAGGCCATACATCCACTGACTGAACACCTGAACATTGAAAAGTTAGCTCAAGTTGCTTCCAGTTCCTGATTCAATTTTATAAAGTGACATAATACATAATACTTTGGATACTACTTTATTTTTGTCAAAATATATCTGTTTACAAGGAATAACAGGCTTTTTAAAAATATCTAGCTCCATAATTCAAGTACAGAAGAAAATGTGAACTATGAATCTCTAATTAGCATACTGAATAGCATAAATTAATAACTCTAAGGGGCTCAAAGACAAGATTTTAAACTTGTAATACCTTCAGCATTATAATTACCTCTGTCTTTCATGGATAAGTCAGTAGAAAACCATAACTGCAAGTAACAAAATCATGTTTCATTCTTCCATATACAATGACAAAACTATTAGATGCAATATTCAGAAATAACACAAAAAAAAGTTTCGTTTCAGTCCTTGCTACAATACCCTGATTGAAAAAGAGAGAACAGTTCAGCAATTTCCTTTTTTTGCTAAAATGAGTACATGACTACCAATACACAGTTAACATTCTACAAAAAATATATTGACTAAAGCAAATCATATTGAAGACACTAACAGAATATGAAACTTCCTACAGTTAATAGAGGCAAAAAAGAACAAGGAAACTAAGTTAAAACACACACATAACATTACACTGTCTATAAAAACATAACTAAAAGCATTTCAGAATTTCACTCCTTGTTAGTATTCTATTATACAGTTATCCAATGTAAGAGAATGGAAACAAAACAATTTGTAAACTCCTCCACCATGAAATTGTCTCTATTTATATGACATAAATACTTAGGAGATACAAAACTTTACAAAATTGCTTTGCATATCCTCTTTTAAATTACAAAACAAAAAAATTACTTGTGACTGAGATCACGAAAATTTGCTTCATATGGATGCTGACACAAATCAACTATGATTTTATAATTCTTAGGAAAAAAAAAAGTAAAATAAGTGTTTACAATTAATTCCTGAAGAGTAATAAATAAGCACATTCAGGTGTATCAGAGCAACATTTAGATGAACTGCTCTCAAATAAAGTGGAGAAACCTAAATGAATTTATTGCTGAAGAAACAGTGATCCTCTTGAATGATACAAGTATGAGAGCCATCACTAGCAAGAACATTTAGTTTCTGATCTTTTACAGACCTATACTTTTAAGGAGTTTTACCAAAAAAAAAAATAAAAAACCCCATTTTAAAAATCACCAAGATGCTTATTTACAGCAACAACTCATCAGAGTATTATTTTTTCATGTTAAGAAACAGTCAAGACTGCCATGCCAGGGCAATGCCAGACATGAGCACACACTGGTGGAAAGAAGAACACATCAAGAGCAGCCCTGCAGAGAAGGACTTGGGGATGCTGGCAGGCAAAAAGCTGTACATGAGCTAACACTGTGCACTCACAGTCTAAAGGGTCAATGACATCCTGGGGCTACACCCAAAGCACCACGAGCAGCAGGATGATGGAGGTGACTCCTTCCTCTACTCTGCCCTTGTGAGATTTCACCTTGAGAACTGCACCCACATCTAGGGTTCTTAACACAAAAAGGAGCTGTTGAAACACGTCCAGAGGAAAGCCACTAAGTTGATCACTGGGCTGGAGGACCTGTCCTTTCACAACAGGCTGAGGGAGGAGTTGTTCAGCCTGGAGAAAGGAAGGAAGATCTTCTCCAGGAAGATCTCACTGCTTCCCTTAAGCACTGAATGGAAGCTCAAAAGAAAGAGGGTGACTCTTTTCACTGAGAGATAGTGATATGATAAGTGAAAAGTCTTAAGTCTACAAGGAGTGGTTCTAGCACCTGAGCAGAGTCTTGCTCTGTGGAGAACAAAGCTCTGGCACGAGCTGTGAGAGAGGACACAGCCGCAGTAATGACAGTAACCACTCTACACCCCCTTGATCCTCTCTGCTCCCCTGCAGGGTTACAGCAGTGGTCCTTTCGCACGCAGAGACAACAGGCCTGACTACTTCTGGCTCACTGGAGTGACCAGCTGGGAAGAGGCTGTTTGAGAGCAAAATGCCCCAGAGTCTACACCACCTCTCAGCACTTCTACTGTGTGCTATAGAAGTGTTGAGCAGATAGCCTAGGTGTAAGGGATTATCCATCATCACAGGCATAGGATCATTTCATGATCACCCCTTCTCAGAAGGCAAGGCCAATACCAACACCATCAGGCATGTTTAACTCCTGTCTTTTTTCAAGTCCAAAAACTGGTAGAATTCTTTAGTGAGGTACAGGAGCTCCTGCGTTTACTAAGTGAAAAAACAGCATGAGCAGCAGGATGAACCAGATCTAGGGCAGGCTGCAGTAGATCACTACCATTTCCTTCTGGGACTGATCACAAGGCAGCCTCAGGACCAAAGGCCTGCATGCAAACGCTGTATCCTGAACTCGTACATGAACTTGACTTAGCTGTGGAAATAAAGTTGCCTGCTTTCATAGTTAACCCTGTTTTCAGTCCCATCCAGTCTCCTGTGCAAGGCAAGGACTTCCACAGCTAGCCCCTGCAAAATAAGTCTGCATGTCCCAGAGTGGCTTAGCCCTTCTGGCAAGCTTTGCCTTGAAGAAGCAAGGGAAGTGGTAATTCTGCTCAATTTAAATTCTTCAGATGAAAGTTAACACATCACACTTCGTGACAGATCTTCTCTGCAGGGTAGCTTGAATGATCAGCATTATTTTCACTAAAGGTGCAGCCACTCTGAACTCTCAGGTAACACAGGCCAGACAGAACTACATAAACTACAGCAAGTTACTTAAGTATAAAATCCATGTTAAAAATGAATGTTAACATTATCCCTGACATACAAATACATCCATGATTTACTTCCACAAGCTTCCTTATCAGTAAATTTCACTTACTGGTTTAAAAAATAAAATAACAAAAACCCACAGTATCCTCTCTTTCAGCTTACCTAACATCACTTAGCGCTTTAAATATTTCTGCCTCCTTTTGTACCAACTTCTTGTTCCCATTTTACCTTTTCCCCGAGAAGCCGACCAGACTAAGCCTCTCAGAATTAGGCCCCTTTCTAAGTGCTCTCATGGCTTCTCTCTGCAACCTTGCATTGGGTTGAAGTGGCAAGGTTCTGTAAAGGGGTGCATCCTGCTCTAGTGGAAGGTGTTGAAAGGGGTTGGAACTAGGCAATCTTGAAGGTCCCTTCCAACCCAAACATCCAATGACTCTATGTTGCCCCTTCCCCTGCCCTCCTGCAGAGGCCACCATGCCCTGAGCACAGAACCAGCCACCATGTGCCATCTGTCCTAGGGCACTGTGGGCACATCAGCGGCTGCACTGGAGGTGATGAGACCTCACTCCTTGCAGGTGACACTGGAGGTGACTCGGTACTGGCAGTGATGGAGCTGCTGTGTCTCTGTCCTGTTGGCCTTGTGTAGGCCTGTGCTCAGCACACAGGATTATTTTCTCCTTCTCACTGAAACATTGGTTTGGACACCAGAAAGCAGACTTCAGTAATCTTGAACTGAAGGGGAAGAGTACCATTCTTACAACTAGACTCATCATCTCAACTAAACCTAGCAGAAACTAATCATTAGCACTGCTACAGGATATAATATTAAATAACTAACATGATAACCTACCCTAAAAGGATTCCAAGCCTCCCAATCTTCTGCAATCATTATCCTGCTTCTTCTTTTATCTTTCTTCATTTTTTTCTACTTTTTAAACTCCTTCTAGGTCACGACAAGCATACGAGCTTTGTAAAATAACGTTTTGTACCAGGGTAAATGACAACCACCTTATAGTGCCTTGTAAATATTAAACAGCAGTGGAAGCAAGAGAATGCTGACAATCAAGTATAATTGTAGAATGGGAATCAAATGATTCCACAAATAGACCAAGGAAGAAAAAAAGCTTTCCTCTCAGAAACAACCATTTAATTATCATTTCACAGAGCTATTGCCCCATGGGCCAAAAAGAATGTCAGGCTAAACCTTGAAGAAAAAAAAATTACAAATATCTCCTACATGTCAAAACTAATCCACAAAGGCAAACACTAGTGTTTGTCCCTTTAGTAAACTGGTACTGTTTGTTTGCTTTTTTATGTGGCCTACAAACTCTGTACATAGCTGCATACAACTGAGAAAAGGAAGTCACACAAAATACTAGCCAAGTAAGGTACTTATTTAAATTATCTGAGGTCACATCAGACTAAAAAAATTTCCTTTTAATTATTAAGAGCACATAAAAATTTAAAAATAAACTGTAAAGTAACCAATGTTCATTTCTGTTTAAGAAAAGAGTAATTACAGTACATAAAATTAATTTCCCAATTACGTAAGGTATACAGCAATTCCAAGAGCTTTTACTTTTAATTTTCCAGCTACAACTGTAAATGTATTTCTTCAACACAGCCAAGGAAATTACCAACAGCTATTCAGCAAATTTAGTAAATCTACCTAAGGGTTAAGTCTTTTCTAAAAACAGTGTAATGAAAATCTAAGCATCAAGTGTAGAGAAGAACAATCCAAGTCCCCAGAGACAGACTGTTATGAGTTATTGCCACTTAGAAATAAAAAAAATCATGCAACTGAACTTCTTGTCCAAACAACGCTCCAAAAATGCAAAGTGAAGTCCATTCACTTTAATCATTCCAGTGAGTATCTTGATACTCTGATCCTGCATCTGATGGCAGGGCTGCACAGTTCAGTAAAACAGATGTAAAACTTACCATAGAAGTCACTGATCTGGCATCTTCTTCATAATTTACTACAGGTGGTGGTTCTTTCCCATCATTCTCTTGAACCTTTTGTTCCAGTAGTTCTTTCTGGGCTGCAAATTTTGCCTCAGAGCATCTTAATTGTTGGACTGTTTGCTTAAGTTCTTCAAGCGCTTGCTTTTGGCTCAGCAGGAGTACAATACTGCAAAGAAAAATAACAATTTAAATATATGTAAGATTTAAAATAGTTTCTTTGCTTCATAGAAACTGAGGGGAAAAAAGTGTGACAATTCCTCAACATCATCATTTATTTAAAGGTGAGGCAATTCTAGAAAATTTTCAAAGCAATGAGACAATGCAAGCAAACACTCATTCTCTTCTCTCTATCAGGAAAACACCCATTCTCCTCCCTCTATCACAAAAATCTTGCAATAAATATAGGTGAAATTCCTGCTTTCATCCACTTTTGACTGAATTTATAAACACTGGACTTCCTCCTCCTTTAGAGAATAAATAAATTTTAGATCGTGATTTCCAGTGATGAGAACTTCACTGAAATCAGTGTAGTTGTTGCAGTAATAACTTGCAATATTAAACTCACTTCACATCACATCAGAGATATCTAGTTTTTTCCTCTGCTCCCTAAGTATTTCTGGACTGTGCTATAACTGTCCTTTTATGAAGCTAAATAAATTGATCTTTATGAGGAGCTAAAAGTAACTTTTAGCTCATTTGCCTTCTGCTTATTTTTATGGTTCTTCTCTGAATACCGCTCATGCCCGTGAATACTTGAGACAGTCATGATGAAATCATATTGAAGGACAAGTACTTAAGAGTATCTGCAGATACCCAGATGACTCTGTTATCCTGAAGAACTGCCAAAACCAAAGAGTGACAGAAGCAGCCTGAGGCAGAATCACCTACAGTATAATGTAGACACCCTTAAAACCTCTCAACCAGAGCCCAGTGACATGTGGTCTATAGGAGATGCAGAGCTCTCACAGCCTATAAAAACAGACGAAGGAGGTAAATGGACCAGAACTATGAAGAATGAGGACAATGTGAAGGAAAATTACAGTATTGTGTTGCTCTGTATCTTCAGGATAATCCCTGGAAGACAAGCCCTCCTGGAAGCCCAACCCTTGCACAAAAAAAGAAAGGCAAATGTTGTTCATACAGGGATTGATCCTTCACAAACTAATGCTCAGCCAAGTAAGTATTTAAATGAGTTTGAAAGTAACAGGGGAACCACCTGTCTTAAAATCCTAATTGGCAAGAAAACATAAAAATCATATCCATAGAGGTGAGCACTACACCAAGTCACTAATGAACAAAACACTGCAACATCAGCCAAATGATCATTCATTCAAAAAAGGGTAAGTGTGAGGTATGCAGACATGATTCCCAAATCTGAAACTGAGATTTGACATAAGCCTGCACAGATTTAAAAGCATCAGAGAAGCAAATGAACAATTATCCTGATGTTATCCTCAAGATAATGTGTTTTCATCTGGTCTCCTTTATGAGAGAAAAAGGACATCACCTTGTGAAAATAATAGGTTTTAACTATCAGCTAGGCTTTGGTGAATGCTGGCTAGAGTGACATCCTCAAACACAGGATGATTTCAACCTATTAGGACCTACTGATAACAAGACATACTCTGCTAGTGAAAAGTCAGTCAAACTAGTGTCTTTCCTAAAATGTGGCAAGATGGATTACAATCTAATTTGGCTTCCCAAATCCAATTTTCAGTGCTTGCCGCTCCTGTAATGCATGAAGAAATAGGATCTACAAAATTATTTGCCTGTGGCTTGCATGAGTGCAAACTTTAAAGTCCTTGTTGCTAGCAATAGCTACTAGCAACTTCACAGAGAAAGATCTTGTGTGAAGGATCCCTATAGATCAGGGCAAAATATAAGAAAGTGGTAAAAAGGTGAACTAAATCACAATCCAAATATTCAATATGCTATCATGTTGACAGGGCAGATGGTATGCCTGACATATACACATTTAAATAAAATACAATTAAAACGTTTTCTGTGTTGAAGGTAGTACCATCATTTGAAGATGGAAAGTGATATTAGTGCCAGGATAATAGTACCAAGACACTGCCATAAGGCATGACCTTATGGAGTCATAATTAAACCCAATGCAACAGCTGGATAAGACCTTCTGGGGACAGTAAGTACAAGCTGAACCATTCATATCACTCTGCATTGCAGCTAAAAGGTGAAAATGTGGTTTATTGGAGGTAGGCACGATCAATGACAAATCATAACAAGGATGACTTCAGGGAAGCCTTCATCTTACAACTAGATATGTAAGCCAGATTCCCTGCCCTTTAGTAAGACAAACAGGTGCAATTTGAAATGAAATCATCAACAACAGAAACATCTGCTAAAGGATCAATCAGATAAGCCTCCACACAGTAAGAAATACAGGGATAGTCTGAACTATTTTCAGAGAGTTATAACTGGTAACAAAACAATGCTGAGGGGGGAAAAAACCAAGTAACACCCCATCAAACTCAACTAGTTCAAATATAGTTTATCCTTTAAGTAGCATACAGTAAGGAAGACAGGTCAAGAACCAATAATTGGAATATACACTGTGAGGGCATGGGGACTTAACCAAAGAAAGGACACGAAACATCTAATTGAAACACAGATAGCATACACATAAATAAAATTTTGGATGTGAATTAAATACTATACAATGCTTCATGTGACAATGTTCCTTCAACAAAGAGCTTCAAGTCTTCTTCAGTCAATGAAGGATTACCTGAAGGACTTGCATTCCAATTCACTACTGGTGCTGTAAACTAATATTTATGACCAAATTAGTAAGATTAAGATTGATTGCAACAAGAATCAGAAAAATACCACTACAGACAAAAGGTTTCTTTATCTGTTGTACTGACTTCAGTTTGGAGGAGTATGTGAATATTATTTCTAACCAAAGGTAGAAGAAAAACCAAAAGATGTTGCCCAAGAATGATTCTTTACAATAATGTTTTATTTATGATGCACTAAAACACTCAATTAAGCCCTCACTTTCGGTACTTACTATGCAGTAGTACAGGGTATGGGATTTACATTCTTTACATCTACACTTTTGTAAAGGAAATACAAAGAAGAATGAACTTAACTTGACAAGTTTCAAACGTATTACTGCATAAGAACAAGTCATGCACATAACTCTGAAAGCCTTTCACAGAATTACACCTACACAAGGGATTCTGACAAAACAGAAAGGCAACTGAACTCAACTCATCTTCTCGGATCAAGTTGAACTGAATTAATCAAAGGTCCAGCTCTTGAGCCATGCCGAAACTATGACAATTATATTAAATTCATGGAGCTGCTCAATTCTTCAATGAATTTGGGTCTGCAGTGGGCAAGGGTTATTTTAGAGATGAGAAAATAATTTACTGTTGTTTTTCACAGTAAATGCTACACACAAAAGCAGAACAAGATTAGTGAAGGTTATTTAAGTTTTAGGAATTGCATTATAGACATTTTTCCCCTCAAATTATTGTATTTTGAAATTTAATTTTAACTTACTCAGATTTCTTTTCACATGTCTTAGAGGACTCTTCTATTTTTTTCTCTAGTTCCAACACAAGTTCCTCTTTGCTCAAAAGGGTTTGCTGTGTCTGCATCAGTTCTTCTATTACTGTTTTTAACCTGTAAAATAGATTTCAGAAACCCACGTTGTGAATGCATAAATTGTACAGATTTGGGAACACCGTAATCTTTTTCCTAAAGATGTAAAAGAGCATTATTTTTTAGATTACCTTACTCAGTGCTTGGTGATAATTTTTTTCTTTTTTTTATGTGGATATGCCTTTACATTGGGAATCTGCATTATTACAGATTCCATACTAGCCTCTGTATACAAACAAGGTTACAGAAAGACCTGCTGCCTGCAGGTTCTCCTTTCAAGAAGTATTTTTTTCCAAAATACATGATGAGTTCTGTGAATTAATGCCTTCCTAATATATTGCTAAATTATGAGATGCTTTAAGAAAGACAAAAGCCTTCCAGCTCCTAAAGCATGTGTTAAATACACAGAATCAGTAGCTGGGTTGTATTTACTTCTAGAAATAGCAAAAGTACAAATGATCACTTTCTGTGGTAATAGTGATTACATCTTGATTCACAATTATTCTTTTTAGGTTACAATCTCTGGCAATGATTAATTCAAAGTAAAGATAAAACTGTACAAAAACACTCAATACTAACAGAGAAGAGGTTATTGCACTTTAAAACCATCACTGACACTTCATAATTATCCTGTTAAATATTCCAGTATTCAGTGAATGTACAACAGCATTTGCATTCTGAACAATGCATGTAAATGTCTTACATAATGATGACTTCTAAAATGCTTATCAATGTTAACTTCAAGAAATTGTTAAGTCAGAACAATCTCTTAAAAATACATTAGCATGTACGTGTTGTTTCTTTCTTGGTATTTACCTATGCATCTTTGACTACCTTACTTTATTTCCCCTGTATTTTCAAGCTCAATTTCAATTACTGAAGTAAAGAGTGGAACACAAGCAAAATACATGCAGTAATTACCACTGCACAGACCTATGGCCCAAAACCATTCCAGACCAGGGAGTGGCACACCCAACTGTCTAAGTATCTAGGAGGCACATTCCACATGTCCATATATACCAAATTGAATAATTTGATCCTAAACACTGAATCAGTCCTCTCCTTCCAATGTATTTTATACAATGTTGATTATATATGATCTGTACTCAGTCATACATTTTTTCTAGGAGACTTAAATTACTAAAAAAACCCATAGAGTGAATGACCAAAATTTACGTCCCAAAAGAAAAACTTTCTACATGTGTTTATTTTGAGATAAGATAAATACTTAAAATATTTCCCTCAAATAACATCCTCACAGCTTCTCTTTTCATAGACATTTTTATTAGTTTTAGGCTATCAAAATCTGTATGCTGAACTTCTCTGTGTTTTCATACACTAGGTCTCCAACTTATTGCCAACTGATGGTTTTTTTTAATTTTAATACCTTGCTAAAGAAAGTAATTAACAATTTTTAACTTCTTTTGATCAGCTTCCTAAACAAAATTTTAATCAACATTGTATTTGCTTAACAACTGATTTACAGGAAGCAGATGTTTTATCTAATGATTCTGCATCAATAGTCACAAAATTAAAACCTAATTAATAAGACTGTTCATCACTGGAAGGGAAGAGTATACACATGCAGATCCAATATCTTCATTATTGCACCACTTCAAAAATATTAAATTTCATATTTTATATTGCAGCATCAGATTAAAATATTAATACCAATATGATGTAGTTCTTCCTGAAACTTCTGAGATTCTTTAGGACATTTTTATTTAGCTTAGAGAGAAGAAAAAAAATGCTATCATACACACCAAATTCACTTGCCTTCTTGTACTCAACATCTATTTTTTGTTAAAACAATAACTTTTACTCAAACTGGCTACAGCTGACAACTCTGCATCTGTCTTGTATCATCTTGGCTGAGGTTTGCCAAAGGAATTTTCTTGTGGTGTCGTATTTGCTTTCTGGATACAATCAGTTTACAAAACAGTTTCTATTACTAACCAGTTGATCACTGTAACACTTAACAGCTTTAAAAATCACACAATACCCCTACCTGGACAGTTTCCTTTCATATTTCTTTAGTTAAAAGCTCCATTCTGCTGCAACTATCAATTAAAATAAATGCTTGATCTTACAGAACTTATATTTCACAGTAATTGGATATTAATATGCTCTCAGCTTTTAATGCATGTCTCTTCAAAGCATAAACTTTTATTCTGCTATATTTTTCAGAATTTCTCAGTATTATTCAGTGACATCTATGAGTATTTAACAGAAGACACCATAACTCATTCCTTGGAAAGGTTATCTGGTCAACACTGACTTAACTAACTCCCCTTTATTCATAAATACAAGTTTACCTTAAAATGTAAAAGCCAGTTTTCTAATCATGCTCCCTTTAAAAAATACTTCATTAAAACTGTTAAACAGTTATGGATGCAAAGCTGTCATTTTTCCATTGCATACTCAATAAAACAGCTTATTCAACTGAATATTATTGACTATGGATCAATGTATGTCTTTGAATGATTTAAATGTTTGTGAAATAAGTCCACCATGTGCACTTATTTTATTTGGTAGATACTGAAGGTAGTTCTCCTCTGCAGAAACATAATGATGTAGCATTTTAAAGCTCCAAGGCCATAGTTCCAATACTGAAGATCAAAAGTCAAATTTCTATTGTTTCATCATGTACAGACCTGATTTTTTTAAAGTCATCAACTATGGATAAATTATGTAGTACACTTCTCTTACTTGCAAATTTCTAGTCATATACACTTGATGCAAATACCTGTGGGGGCTTTTTGGCTCCACTGGCTTTAAGGCAAGACTGTAATATCTAAAACACAGGTCTATGAGTAACGACAGATACTGTAACAAAAAATGAAGAATTCTCACCTGCATTAAAACGCAAAAGGATAAACAGGATAAGACTAAACAGTTTTTACAGTCCCAGGGGAGAGTGAAGTTCCATAAATTATCTGCACTGTCTAATATGATCATAAGAATCCAAATAAGAGTTTGAAAAGTGACAAAGAATGCTGATCATACAATGTTATGTGAGGTAGGAGGAAGGCTCTGAATGTGACAAATGCAAAAGGATTATCATGGACTTTATGACACACTATACCTGGGCTGTCATTTCAGCACATATGGAAATAGGCAAATATACAGTGGGGGAAAAAATAATCCAAAGCTTTATTTACATGGAGAATGGAGCATGGTTTTAAAATGACCGCTACCACTCAAAAATGAAATCTTGGAGATACAGTAGATGATTCCCTGAAAACCCTGGCTTGATGAGCTGCTGGGGTCAGAAAGTCAAATTGAGTAATTCTCTAGGATTTGTTAAAACCAAAGCAGAGTAAAAACACAGGAAACTTCAGAAGACCTCTCTCTAAACTATGTATCTGGATTACCTGTAAAATTCTAGTCATTCATCTCAAAACCAATACAGTAACCTTGAAAACATTTAAATAAAGACTACAAGATGGATAAAGGATGAGCAAGCTTTGTGAAAGGACAGACTAAAGCTAAAAGATCACTCTGAAATAGAGATCACAGAACAGAAGTTAAACAGAAATTTACAGTATCACAGGGAGAAATGAATAGATTGTTCCCATTTTCTTCCAAAACAAAAGCTTAAGAGCAGTAAAATGAAAAAAATATATCAGCAGGATCACAAAATAGGAAGCTAACTTCTGGAATTCCTTGACCAAAAATTCAATGGACAACAGATACTTTTACATACTGAACATGGCTGAAGAAGGTCTGACCTAGTATGGTTTCCTCAAAGTCCTAAATCTATATCAGAAAGTGAACACCTTAAAGACAGCAACTTAATAGAGCTACCTGACTCCTGTTCCAGCAATAATGCCGCACCATAATATTTCTCATTCAAATTCGCTATATGATTTCAAGTGGATGAACATAAGATTTGCAACAGAACACAATGAAAACTGCACTGAAAATGTATATATGTGGGCAAATATACAGACATACATTTATAACACATAAATGTAAACTATACATTTCATCAGAAACATTTATCAGAAAAGCAACATTTCATCTCCTTTATCTAGATATACTGCTGCCTTATTTCTAAACAGTGGGATACAAAAGGCAAGTCAAACAAGAATTTACCTTTTTGAGCTATGGAAGGCAGAATCTTAGAAAAATTTTAATATTCTATTGAAAAGGGAGGTTCAACATCAATATATTTCTTGTTACCATGATGAAGTACAACATCTACAGAGTTTAGGCAGGAATAATCTCAATACAATAACGATGCAGAACATATTAAAAAGAAATGTTTAAAGGAATAGGGGGGGCTTAATCATCATGGGATCCTTTCATAAGATAAAACAGTTTTATGACTAAGGAGGCAGATAATTAATATTAAAAAATAATTTCAATACCTATTAAAGGAATAGATTTACGAAAAGTCATCAAATTATACAGAAAAGAGACAATGATTAACAACCTTAAAAAGGAATTAATAAAATCCCAAGTTTCTGTCCTGTTGAAAAAACACAGGGATTAGAGTAACCTGCAGAAGACACTGCAATATGTTTACATTTGAAATACCTCAGTTTGATTTTGATTTTCAGAAAAACTTACAAGAAATAAGGATCATAGTTTGATTAATCAAATGAAATGCAAAAAAAACCCAACAAAACCAAATGTAAAAACTCCCACAATATCACAATATAGCTGTTGTAATGCTAGGTTTAGTTTAGCAAGCTGCAGCTTTCCCTGAGATCTCAGTGCAGCTGCTTAGGGCAGTTGTGACCACTGTCGCCCTCCTGTAGTCCATTTCGGACGGCTCTGCGGCTTTTGCTCTGGCAGCTGCCTGCATTACAACCAGCGACGGCGAAGGAGGCCAGAAGTATGCAAAGGAAAAATTACAGCTTTGCATCCATAACTGTTTAACAGTTTCAATGAAGTATTTTTTAAGGGAGCATGATTAGAAAACTGGCTTTTACATTTTAAGGTAAACTTGTATTTATGAATAAAGTTTTGACCAGGGGAGTTAATTAAAAGTCAGTGTTGACCAGATAACCTTTCCAAGGAATGAGTTATGGTGTCTTCTGATAAATACTCATAGATGTCACTGAATAATACTGAGAAATTGTGAAAAGTAAGGTTTTAGAGGATCCTTTAATAGTTACATCTTGTCTCAGCAATCCCCAGAGGCAGATAGACCTTGTGATCCGGGTGCACGGGGATTTTGTCAGGGGCTCAAGGGCAGTGCATGGGCGGAGTTGGGGTAGAGGAACAAACAGGGAGTGGCCAGGGCTAGGGGCAGGGGAAAGTGCAGGGAACAATGTGGGATAGGAAAAGCAGTGGGTAAACAGATCACCACATATCTTATTGATATCTTATTAGCATCAGTTATACCTTCTAAGGGGAAAATATGTCAAATAAATCAAACATGAACTGAAATACAATAGACACAGCAAAAACACCATCAACCAATGAAATTCTGAATTTTCCATTATTAAGGCATGATTAATAGCTGCAATCGCACAAGTGACCATGCAGGACCGTTTTATGTCAAAAGTTGAGGCTGATAATATACACACATAATAATCTCTGCAATAGATTCATTCCCCATAACAAATGATTAAAGGTGAACTCAGCAAAAGTAATGAAAATATTTAACTAGCCAATATATTAACAAAACACATAGAGGGGCGGTTCATCACCCTGAATAGCTAAAAGCTCTGCGAAATGCTATACAACAGCTACATCTGTGTTACTAAGTTAATATATTCTAAAGGTAACAATAATAAATAAGAATCTCCTTTGGAAAACAAAAGGAAACACCTAAAATACAAGAGAAATTAATATAGCCATGAAAATTTTCAACATGGTGATTTAAATCACTGACTACATAATTCTACTCAGTGGTTTCATCAAAATATTTTGCTATTTTTCCTAGAGCAGTGTAAGTAGAAACACTTTTGGGAAAATGAACCAGCAGGGTCCCAAGAAGGACCCATGGTAGATTTGTGGCACTTTATTAACTGGCACAGAGAGGAACATACATTAAAAATCATGGCAAGTTTTTGGGGAGACTAAGGAGAGGGATTTTGTACAAAGAACAGTAGAACCAGCATGGGAAAGAGTCTGTAGCCTGAAAATACTACGTTTAGAAATCGGATCTTAAAAATGGGGACACAGTCATACAAGGACCTGAGTGAGTATAGAAATAACATAAAACAGCATCGCCAAAGGATGAAAGATTTTTAAAGAGACTTACATGACTTGCAAGCTTTCTGCTGTTAAATTATTCCACATGATCTCATTAGCTTGAAGGTTTTCATTTTCTTCTAGTAAAGACGTATCAAATTCTATTTCTTGTTCAACGACTTCTGATGACCTAATTTAGTAAATAATTGTTATCACTTCAAAATCAACATGTATCTTTCAGTAGATAATAGAGCAAATCATTAGGTTTTGAAATATTTTATTAACTAGAATATAGGTAAAATTGCATATGAAATAAAAGGATAGATAGCAATTGGATACATATTCTTTTTCCTTTGAACAAAGAACTAATTCTAAAATCTCATGAGACAATAATCTTTGAATCAAGTTCAAAACACAATAAAGGTTCTCAAAAACTACCAATGTGAATGGGTGACTCTTACCTGCTTCGGCTCATTAACTTGCACGAGACAACCATCAATTCACACATAACAACAACAAAAAGATAATGAAAGAAGTCTTAGGACTATTTATTCCTATACTAAAATTGAGTAATAGTTCAATAAATGGGAAATACACTTTACTTTTTAAGTAAAAACTTCCTTGCATTATCTCCATGCTCTGAAATCTCAACCTGCAATAACTGCAGAGTACAAAGGTACCTAGAGTTGATCTTAAACTAGAACAAGTTTAGGCCAGAATGCAAATTGTATCTAAATAAACAGTAAATTAGTTCACATTGGGTCTAGACTGTAATGTGTAGTCTGCTGTCAGTGCCAAAGTTATGGCTTTTCTCATGTAACTGGAAATTTGTTTTTCTAGAGCCAGCCAAGCAGACTGTTCAGCCAGCTTTCTGTACAGACAAGTAGAATAATTTTCAAATTAGGATGAAATTTTACAAGTAACAATGTAAAAGGAACCAAAGAGAAGTAAATTCCTCTGAACACCTAAGGAGAGTTGCAGTTTAATGCAGGGTTTTCCCAAGAAGAAACATGAGATGAAAATGCTCACCTGTGAGTATCTATGAAGTCATTATACTCGGAGTTAGGGTCTATCTGTTCCACTGAGGTCTGGATCTCTTTGTGGACATTCACAATCTCTTCTGTTACAAGACTGGTGATCTCGCTATACTCATCCAAGATCCCTTTTCTAGAGAGGAAAAAAAATTCTAGTGTATAACATGGCACTGAAGGTATAGATGACATTGAAGGTGCTTCAGATTTTCAATTTGCTGTTTCTACAAACTCTTGTTGCAACTGGCTAAAAAGGGAAAAATAAGACAATATATTATTCAAAGAAACAATACATCCTCTGTGGACTTCTCTCTTCAGCCTTAGGCTGGTTACCAGTCTCTTAAGACCATGCTCCTTTTGCTGATTTCAGTGCACCAACACACAGCATAGCTAAACAAAAACTGGAGAGATTACAAGGAAAGAGAATGTATAGAGTTCAGTGATGATGCTCTTCTTCACAAGAAGCACTTGCCATGCTTGTTATAACACACACAGAAGATTTTCATGTTTCATGACATATATATGACAAATATATTCTGGCATAAGGCATAACGTGTTACAGAAATGTGTGCATTTCCTTTAAACACTGGTTTTAACTTTTTTAAAAATGTGTTTATACTATGATTTGTCCTTGTGGTTTGACACGGAAGGGGGTTTTCTTGCAAAAGGTCCTTCTGGTTCTGATCAGAACCAATCAATTGTCTGGCTTGATTACTGGCAAGTTTTAAGCCACTGAGGAGTTGGACACGCCTCTGCGAATCACATTTTAAGACAGACAGAGCCCAGGAAAGCTCTCTGGACTTCCGGCCATCAAAGACCCAACTTGGGCCCCCGGGCCCTGCTCGGCCTGGCCCGACCCGGGAGGCAGCCGCCCCCTCCTTGGCCCTGTTCTGTCTGGGCCCCCCAGCCCTGCCCCATGCAGGTAGAGCTGGGCTGGCAGCGGCCCCCCCTTCACCGCCACGGCAGAGCTCAGCTCCAGCTCCCCCAGCAGAGATCATGGGGCCGAGAGAGATAAGAGAAGTTCCAGCCGTGGCTGGGTGAGATTAACCCTGTTAGTGCTGTTAAGGTTTCTTCAGAACAGATGGGCCTGAAAATGCTGATCCTCTCCCAGAGAAAGGTGAAGGAACATGAAGAGACAGCCTAAGGTGTAAGTCAGTAAAGATGGAAGGGCTGAAACCCTGAGGGAAAAGAAAGAGGAGATGCTTCAAACCTGGAAGCTGAAATTCTGTTGCAGGAACCCTTTGGGGATGAACTGGACTATTGGAGTCCCTGCTGTAATTTCATAGAGCATCGGAGGGGGTACAGCAATTGGGAGCTAAGGTGCCTCTGCATTTCCCTTTTATTCTTTTGGCTCCAGAGTGTTTGGACTCAGTTTTACCTTCACCTGGAGGGGTGTGCAAGACACCTGAAGTTGATTCTGCCTAGTGGGTGGGGAGGGGTCCCACCTTCTGGTATGGACTGACACTTAGAATCTTTGGCTGCCTAGTGGGTGGGGGGCATGGTCCCACCCTTTGATGTGGACTGATCCACTGATTTGAACCGACCGTAGAAAGGAACCAGGAGGGGTCAGTGCGAAGATGACCCCAGTTCCTAGAGATGAAGATTGCTCCTAGAGATGAGTAAAGAAGACCTTGCTCCTGAACAGCTCGGCCTTAAATTGACACCCCAAGTTAGCTCAAATTGAAACCCTTGAAAAGCAGCTGTGGGGAAAGCGGTGATTCGAGGTTAGGGACTTTTTCACTGCAAGCAGAAACCTCCCAGGCGGCTGTTTTGCTGTGATATTGAACCCATAAGAGAGTTGTCTCAAGTAGGAATGTCTCCATAAGGTCAGCAAGAAAGACTCAGAGACTCCTATCTCTTTATGCAAACTGAAAAGATTATAAAGGTGGTAAACTGACTGAAATCTCAAGGGTTGTTTCTACATTATTCAGCATGGAGAAAGTGTGGAGAGGAAAAGTGTTCTAAGGGTTTAATCTGATTCTAACTTTTGTTTCCTTCTTTTAGGTCTGCTAATAAACTTCTTAGAGTCTTTTAAGTTTGAGCCTGTTTTGTTTTCTCCTAATTCTTATGTCACAGAGGTAAAATAAGTAAGTAAGAGATGATCTGAACCAAACCACTACAGTCCTTCACACAAAAACAGGCAAATCACAAGTAAGTATATATTTACAAGAGGAGAGAAAATCAATGAAGGAGTTGCTGTGAGAAACTACAAACCACCAAACCTTGTCTTTACCTGCTTCCAAGAGTGGGAAAAACCAAGTGAAGAGTGAATGCCAGAGGAAGAGGCAATACAGTGACCCTACTCTTAATAGTATCCAGTGACACATACTCACAACACCCTTCTATTCTCCTTAATTTTTAGCTTTCCTTCATAATGTACCTTCATAATTATTTCCTATTTCATTTTTATCCCTGAAAAATTTGCTAGCTTGCCAGGATCTGAGGCATGGTGGCCTCTCAAAAAACACTGATGAATTTTGGCTAGCCAAATATGCAGAGAAAAAAGTATAAATACATTTTTCCTGGATAAGATCTCATGTTATGTTTACTCTGTAAAGACAAAAAGGTGTGATAGGATATTTTCAATACACTTGCTCTGGGCAGGTAACAGACAAGAGAAGGCATTAAATTTTGCCTTTCCTGAGAATATCATGTGTGAAACGGTTCCAGAAAATACTTCATGGACTGTGATGAAAAGATAGCTAAACATCAACTACAGCAATAGAGAAAAAGAAGAGAAAGAGAATCTGTATCAATTACAATGACAAAAAAAAGGAAAAAAAAACCATTAGCAATATTAATATATATTTTTTCAAGTTAAAAAAACTAATTCGCCTGAAAAATTAGGGTTATTGAGGAAGTACTGTTTCACACAGGTTGTCACACTAAGCTCTACACCTGAAATCAGCACCTCTTTATGTATACCAAAGTTATTATAAAAGAATAATTTTCCAATACATTCGGAATTCACAAAAATGTCTATGTAGTGACAAAAATATTTTTTACAGGTTTTTACTCCAGGCAGAGCAAAGATGAGTGGCTTCAATAAGTTCTTGTTCCTTCATAAATTTCTTCAGTCAATTACAATATCTCATGATTCTAAAAAAATAACCTTAATTAAAGCACACACAAATGTAGCCTTTTGCCGTCATCTTACATAAAAAATAAAAAGGACTGTACAGAGACCACTGTTTATTAAAGGTTGATTTCAATAGCAGCACCTGAACAAAAAAAAATTAATATGATACTGCATCGGAAGCTAATGATGTTTGCGCCATGTAGAGTGAGGAATGAAGAGTCAGCGCGCTGAAATCAAGATGAACACTAACTTCAGAATAGTTAAGAAAATGAGTTAAAGAACAGTATTTCACATCTAAATGAACAATACTAACAAAAACCTTTTTTTTTTTGGCTAAGACAAACACACAGCATGGTGGTTACGAACCCAAAAGGAGGGCTAAAAGTCCTCAATATCTGTTCTCAGAGATCATCACTTTGCACATACTCTGTAGTGATGTAAAAATGATCTTTTAGGGAAGAGGTAGTTGTATTTTTATGGGTGGATTCCTTACAGTGAGATCAAGTTTTTCAATAATACCGTTAATTCTTCCCCCCACATCATCAACCATGCATCTGGCTTGGCCCTCATCCACAATCACTTTCAAGACCCATGGGCATTTTAAACCAAATTTGTTCCTGGTGGAATTTCTTAATGGTATCTGCCAGAGAGGCAGCAAACTTGCCATAGTCCATCAGCAGACGGACAAATCATGAGCTCAAATATAAACATGTCAATATGTAAGAATTTATAAGAAGATGGTGTCTTGTTGGTAGGCCTAAGTAGGCACTTAGAACTACTGCCTGCATCATTTGGATAGACTTTTTCAACTGTTATCCCCTGATAGATAATTAATTAATCAATCAATCAATCAATCACAGTTTCTTATTTTCAACTGTTATGATTTTCAACTATTCTTATAAATTAATTAGAATATTACACATAGAAAATTGTACAAGTTAGAAATACATAAGAATACATCTTACAGGGCTTTAATCATTTCTTCTTGCATCTTCTGTAGTGAATCCAGTAACAGAGGAAGAGTAGTATCATAATATTGGTGCTGATGTAATTGTGCTCCTTTCAGTGCCAACACATACTGGTTATGCAACATATGAAGTTTCATAGTGGCTTTTTCACACCGATCTTTGGCTTTCTCTGTCTCCTTTCCTGAGAGAAAACAAATCAAAAATGCACACGGTTATTTAAAAGCACACAGGCCTGTAGATGACACATACCTGGTAGATTCATTGTACAAGTTAGAAATATGTAAGAATACATCTTACAGGGCTTAAAGTTTGCCCCTTAGGTACTTCTCTGAGGAAAGTAAAATCCAACAACTTTTAGATAATTAGTATCATCAAATGTCTAGGTTTCCTAATTAATAAACTATGTAAGAAAAAGGTTATTTTCTTTGAGCAGAAATGTGAGAATTATTTATCTAAAAGTATATGAAAACCATAACATAGTGCACATAAGTGCAAAAATAACTATGAGCAAGAAAGAAATCTCAGATACATGACTATCTCAAAGCTATTCTTCTATTTGCAAATAAATAAAAGAGGAAGATATGTCCTACTACACCAGATTCATTAAAAATCTATTATTTTTTGTGTTCAAGCATTCTTATTGCTACATATAATCCTAACAGAGCAATGATGCAGTCTACATATGAGTAGCTGAACCCTCACACTACGAGTCCTGCTCAATATGGGTAGCTTCTCTCCTACAGCTTCTACAACATTTTGCTATCACATTGATATCCTGATCAGGAGGTTTGGCTCTACGGCCTCAGCTTTGCACCACTGAGACTGGAAGTCCTCAAGTTTAAGCTTGACAGGACCAGTTCAACGTTGAAACACAGAGCCACAAGTTACTTCAAGAGGTCACCTATTCCATTCTTTGCCACATAACTGCACAGTAACATACCCCACAGCTATGTGGAGTATGTTATCAACACTGTTTCCACTACAAATCCAAAACGCAGTCCCATAATAGCTACTGTGAAGACAATTAACTCTATTTCAGCCAGAACCAGAATAGACACATAAGCTTTTAATGACATAATTGCTTTCTTCTTGATATTTATCAACTGTTTCATTACTTTTTCAGGAACTAAAATAATTTTAAATTAGTCCCACATCTGCAGATATCAAGTACAGAGTCACAACTACCTGCACAGATAAACATATGCTACCTAAAGCAATCTAACCACTGCATTTCTGATAAACGTAAATAATTTATGTAATAAAATGTATGTCTACTACCCATCACAAAGCAGTTGAGAAAAAAGAAAATATAAGCATTCATAGGTAAGTGGCAGAACAGCCACTTGAAAGCAGACCTTGAAGAGCTGTGTCATATAAGGAATACACAAGGGACTGTGAACTCAATTAAATCAAAACAGAGACAAACATTAAAAGCACACTAAAAAAAAAGTTGCGGGAAAACCAGTAACAAATCCTCTTTCATATACATTGGAGTCAGCAAGCTTGTCAGAAAAAGTAAATGACAGTCACCATATAAAAGGAGGTGGTAGAAGAAAAGAGTTTTTTTTTCTCCTTCTGTGATCACTACCTAAGACCTTCAGAGACTTCCAGGATGAAACGCTACTTTGTGAAAGAGTCAATGAATCTCTTTCTTCTGAGGTGTCAGAAGACGAGGTTGTTGAGAATAAATGAAATAAGAACAAATTATGAAGGCTGGATGGTGCTTAGCTTTGAAACTTCAAAGGTACTTGAGAAAGTTTAAGCTGAAATATTATGATTAGTTTTTACAGGGGGAAGTAGGCATTCAGTGGAGAGCCCCAGGAATACCAGCTGGGCTCTGATAGATGAGGTGATGAAGGTGATGATGATGAAGATGCTGAAAGTAGCAAACAGGGAAACCAAATGTGAAGAACTGGAAAAGAAACCTTGAGAGGAACTGATTAAAACTCCAAATATTAAATTATAGAGTGAATATTTAGAGATGCACTTGGGTAAAAAACTGTTCAGGTTTAGTAATCTGTTGTAAGCTTACTGAATGCACACAGAAATGACATCTTGAGGTCAGTACAGAAAGATTGATGGAAATGTTAACTCAGTGTTCAGCAGCTGCTGAACACAATGTTATTTAGCAAAGGAGTAGACAGGGTTGGTAAGCCACTGATTAAATCCACTTAGAAGTATGCAATTTGCTGACCTCAATGGGGATATATTTGACATGCAAAAAGTTTAGAGAATGGCATTAGCCATCAGAAAGGTAGGAAACAAGACAAACAGAGAAAGAATGACTACAATGAAGGGTCCTGAAGCACTAGGAATCTGAGGAGGAACACGTAAGAGACACAGTTAACAGACCTGCACAACCTCTCTTAATGTAAAAACCGTGCGGCATTCTATGGAAAGAGTAAAAACAAAGACTTACTTCAATGAGCACACAGCTAACCTATGTATTCTTCTGGTAAAAGTCATCGTAAGCATAAAAAACTTATGTGGCTCAACAGTGAATGGACAAGTGTATGCAAAAAAAAAAAAAAATTAAAAAAAATTCTGAAGAGCTACTGAGAACTAGGACAGCACTTCTTACTCAGGAACTCCCTCAGCAACAAATTACTGGGAAGCTGAAGCACGTTTCTATCAGTCTGTACTCTCATTTGGCTCTCTAGATATTTGCTACCTCACCACTGTCAGCTACATTTCAAACATGGATTAATAAAAATCACTTTAAAAGGATATTATGTCTTTGATTTAATTGAAAACAATCCAGCTGCTAACCTAATTTTGTACATGGATGGTACACATTTCTTACACTACAATTTATGTGAGTTACACTGTACAACAAAGACAAAACACATCTCCAGAGCTGTCACCAGAGACTATTTTTTCATACAGGTATGAATGAAACAATCCACTTTATAAATTTCTGTAGAACTGTTTTGGAGAGATGACATTCACAAGTCTATCTGAAACTTTAACCAGACATAGCAGGTTTTTTCTTTGGCAAATCATCTAAACTCATATTTCACGAGGAGACAAATTATTTTTATTTCCCCAAAACAAAAAGAATCATGCTATTTATTTCTTAATGAAATGTTGACCAGTTATAAGGGGAAAAAGTAATCTAACACATCAAAATAATACCCTAGAACTTAAAATACCCCCAAACACACGTCTAACGTAAAATCTCATTTTCACATCTGCCTTAAGGACTGAATTCCTCCTCTGTATACGTTATTTCTGAGGAGAACACCTCAACTAATTTCAGAGGATCATACAGAAGTACCATACAGACTTGTTTCTAAATACATCAGGCTACAGAGCGAACCTGGTCATCTTCACAGTAAAACATACACCCTGTAAGGTCGTTCTGGAGGAGGAGAGGCATGGGGAAATAATGGAAGGTGACTGAAGAGGGTTTGGAAGGCAAAGGAACAGGTCACGTAGCAGTGACAGGATGAAGACTGGATGAAAAAGGAGAGGACAAAGCAGTTGGGAGCCAAGGCTGAAAGCACCAAGTTTTCCGTGCCAGTCCGTTGGGAGACACACTGCTCAGGGAAGCCAGAAGAGTTAGGCAAGGTAGTAGCAGAGGTAAAAATGCTGCCTTATTTCTTGGGTTTATTCTGTGTTTGGCAAATCCTACTCCAGCATGCCATAGATGAAATAATGCAAAATTATATCCATGTGTCATCGTTTAAGAGCTTAAAACCTGCAAGATGTCTACACATGTGTTTAAAATACATCCCTTATCAGTTTTTAGCATTAGCACATGTGAAATCATACCATGAACCATCAGTATAGGCTTCTGACCTGTGAACTGCAACAAACCACTTTCAACAGTTAAACTGAAAATTTACATTAAAATTACCAAATCCACATAAGTAGCAATTTAATAATACTATAGCTCTTTCAGAAACCTTATTAACAGCTACTCATCTGTTTTAAGGACTAAATACCCTTGCTATACATTATTCCTCAACAGAACACCTCAACTAATTGTTACATAAATCAAATTATCATACTCATTCGACTTTAAAACAGAGCCTTGGACCTATATTTAATTCAGAGAACACAGTTACCAATTATTTTCATATTGTAATTTATTTTTTAAAGTAGCAAAATGCAGTGAGGCAGCATACAGAGTTGTTCTACATGTCAATTAGCATAGAGGAAAACATCCAATTTTCTTTATCTGTATAATGAATTTCATAAATAGATCTAATTGTAATTCTACTGCCATCAGCTGTTGACAAAACTGTTTAATGTTAATAGAAACTGACTGTGTACACAATATGTCACACCATAAACTACACTGTGAAGCTTGCAAAATTCAATTATGAAAGTTTTACATTTACAAAGAAAAGGCTGGCATTCTTTTTCAATCATTTTGGAGTCTAGTATTTCAATTTCTAATAAAAACTCATCTAAGCTTTTACTACATACAGTAAAACACAGCTATCCAGGAAAAGAATGTTTTAGTCTATTTTCAATTAAAAGGCAGATTTGCTAATCTGAAGTTCTTGCAATCAGAATTATTAGACTCTTGAGGTCTAATAATCACCTTGAATGAAAGAAAAAAATATCGGATGGGACAATGAATAGAGAAAAATTTCAGCTCATAATGTTCACTTCATCTTTTTTTAAACCAGCATCAATGAATAGTGCAAATGCCTCAAAGAAGCTGACCTTAAGGAAATAAATATCTCAAGCAGATAAATATCTCAAGCAGAGAAAGTTTTTACACGTATTTTGACTTTAAAAGAAATAATTATGCCAATAAGCTCAGGTTTTTACCCTCTTACAGTTCTTTCCAGCTAGACCTTCAGCCATTCTGAAGTGAAGACAAAGTGTTCATAAAAGAGGCAACAGAGATCATTACAAGAGCTTAGCTCACAACAGACAAACTAAATTTCTAGGTTTATAGCTCCTGGTATGGAAACGTGACCTTTGGGTTCAGTGCACAGCGAATGCCATCCTATGTAGATAGACCAGTGAAGGCAATATCTATCTGACACAATATTGCACAAGCCCAGTTTTTTACAACTAATTTAGTTTCAAAAGGAGACAATGACACATCTGATGTGACACTACATGGTTACATACCTCCAATAGAAACACAGTGAGAAACTTTACATGTGCTAGAACTGTGGAAACAGACAAACAAGCTGAAAACCTACACAAGTAACAAGAAGGAAGGAAGTCTTTATACATAAATAAATCTATGACTACCAATCCAGAGAAACAGTACTAAGATACATAGCAGGAACTCACATAACTTTCTCTTATAGATCAGGAACTGCAAAATGCAAATCCAATCAAATTTCTGGGTATAGGTAAGAACAGGGAAAAACAGCAGAGGCAATGTTGTAAGAAATGTGGGCAGCAATGACACTGCCAGGGGATACCTGGACAGTACCAAAAGGGACTACAGAGCTCTGGAGGCAGACATGAAAAGCACGAGGGACCAGGTTGTGTCCTCCTTAATCCTGCCAGTGAAAGGAAAGGGTGCAAGGAGGGCACTGACAGTACAAGGTGAAAAGTTGCTGCCGAACCAGTGTCGGCCACAGGGGTTTGGATTCTACAACTATAGGACCCCTTTTGCAGAACACCATCTGCCTGGAAGATACCTAAGCTGGGCAAAAGTATTTTTGCCAGTAAGATGACTGACCTCATTAAGAGGACTTTAAACGAGGAACTACATAGGATGGAGAGGATGACCCACAGTCCTCAGGGAGAAGTGAAGGAGACTGCTAAGGAAAGGGCATGGTAAGATAGGAATGGATCAATCACAAAGAAAACAAAACAGACTTTGATGGGGTCACCTCCAGCAGGTGCAGGTGAGCAAGAAGGTTCTCACAAGGCACCAGTGTGAAAAAAGTCCCCGAAATCCTCTCCAGGACCTCAACATGCCGGGATGACATGCCTGTGTATTACAGCATGCGGTGTGGAGGATACACATGGTAAACTGGCTCTCTGTGTGCAGCTGTAGGGATGGATATTGTCAGGATCACGGAGGCAGGACTGGAGCTATGCAAAGGAGAGTGCAGAATCCTGGGGAAAAGCAGCTCAGGAAGTCAAGAAGAGGGAGTTGCCCTTTACATGACAGAGCAGCTGGAATGCATGGAACTCTGCCTTGGGATGGATGAGCAGCAACAAATAAGGAGCAACCTCATGGGCTAGGATTTAGGAGGGAAGAGGCAACATCCTACAGAAAGCTAAGCATCTTGGTTTGAAAGTTGGTTCAATTTTCTGCATTAAAATCTCATTAAGTATTACAGTATTTGATTTCAGAAAATTTTCAATAGGAAAAGAGGGGAGAATCAGAGTTTTTACCATTTTTCTTATTTTTTCTCTTTTTTTTTTTAAGGAAGCAACAATCCTCCCCTGAGTAGACATGCAAATCTTATGCATATAATTATTTTTAAGACAGAAAAAACTTTCTTCTTCAGTTTGATTTTATTTTTGTAAACACTAGCACTAAACTATAAAGCTGTCAATGCATATAGTGATCTACAATGCATTTCCCATTGTTTATGACTGCAGTTTTTAAAATAATTTTGCAGAACTGCATTTATCTTTCCATCTACATATTTTTTCAGCATTTTAAACAACTCAGATAATTTCTGAGCAATTTGCTGTCTTTACATTTGTTTATCAATAACAAAACTCCAGTATAGTCACTTCCTTATTTTTTTTAACTTTGAAGACACCCCTGTTCACAGAGCACTATTTAATTGTGCCTGGAAAAGAACACTCCAATGTAGTTATGAATAAGATGGTCCTGGCTTTCAAAGAGCTCTTTTTCTAGCAAGACATTTTTTTAAAACAATAAAATCTTTTTACATTAGAGAATCGTAAAGCTTGACTCAACTGCTCCACAAATTGAAATTGGAGCAAATTCCAATGGGACTGCAACATGCTCTTTATCTCAACTGAATTTCAGTAAGGACTAATCACTTAAATTACAGCAAATAATTTAACAGCCTAGATATGATGGAGAAAAAGGACTCCTTTTATATATCAAGCCAATATAATTATGTTCACTTATGTTAACTGATTCCCAATAATGAAGAGTACACTACACAACTTACAGTGAGTTCTTGAGAAAAAAATTGTTGCACCCCACTTTTGGAGGCAACCTTCAAACTTCTTCAGTTCTATTTCCTCGTAGTTTGTTCAATTTCCCTGGTTTTCATTGCTCAGTAGGAAAGGTTGTAGAACTTGCTCTATAATTGACTACTCTATATTATCCATTTAACTGATTTCAGGACCTTCCTGACCCAAGTTATCTCCTTGAATTCCACACTTCACACTACAGTGCTAGAGACATCAAAATACCATAGGTGATTATGAAAATTACTTCCTCAAACAACAGTTCTTTCTGACTCAAAAAACCCCACCAGTGACATGACTTTAGAAGCATGTTGATTCCCATACTGAGCCCAGCTTCACTTCCCTAAGGCTAGGCTAGGCTATTCCAGTTGGAAGGGACCTAGAAGAATCATTAAGTTAAACTGACTGATCAATTCAGGGCTAGCAAAAACCTAAAGCATGTTTTGGAGGGCATTGTCCAAATGTCTGCTAAACACTGATAGGATTGGGGCATCAACCACCTCTCTGGGAAGCCTGTTCCAGCGTTCTAAGTCTCTCAGTGAAGAAATGTTTTTTAATGTCAAGTCTGAACCTCCCCTGACATGGCTGTGAGCCCTTCCTACGTGTCCTGTTCCTGGATCCCAGGGAGATCAGCACCTCCCTCTCCACTTTCCCTCCCCAGGAAGCTGCAGAGAGCAGTGAGGTCACCCCTCAGCCTCCTTTTCTCCAAACTGGACAAACCCAGACTCCTCAGCTGCTCCTCACAGGACAGACCTTCCAGCCCTTCCACCAGCTCAGCTGCCCTCCTCTGGGTGCATCCCACTGCCTTCACATCCTTAAATTGTGTGGCCCAGAACTGCTCTCTGCTCCAGGAGAGGCCTCACCAACACTAACTACAGAAGAGAATCCCCTCTGTTGACTGACTGGCTGTGCCGTGTTTGATGCACCCCAAGATGACACCTATCACCCTGCTGACAGATGTGGAGCCTGCTATTCACCAGCCCCCCAGGTCCCTTTCTGCAGGGTTGCTCTCCAGCCACTCCACTCCCAGTTTAGACTTGTGAAACATTCCTATCTACAAAGTAATTTTTATGCAAACTGCTGCCACTACACTAGGATAGCTTTGATTGTTAGTTCTGTTTCCTGAAGCACACTCAGAAATTTAGTGGGTGAGCAGCCTTATCATCACCGCAAATCAGGAGATGCAAACACAGTGCTCTTAATTAACACAGGTTTTACAAGACCAAAATCACAAAGATAGACAGAAACAAGATGGAATCTTCACATTCAGCCTCTAAGGTCTTTTCTCCTTTATGTCTTGCAAGAGTCTTACATGAATGTGCTTCTTTAACAAACAAAATCAGACACTCTTATCTCCACTAAACTAACTTTTGAGAAGAGGGTAAGAAGTTTCTCCTGATTATTACTTGGCAAGTTAATGATTGCAAATAGTAAATAGTTTTCAAAAGGGGAAAAAAATCCCTAACTATTTGTGTATTTTAAAGTGTTCAAATTTACAGAACACCAGAGCTAAACTTCTGAGTTAAGTATCAGTTCACCAAAGCTATCAGCCTAATCTTAAGTAAATAACATAGCATAAAAATAGCAAAAATGAACGTTCTGTCTTTGGAACTGCTGCCAGGTGTTTGAACTATTAAGCACCTCCAGCTAATTCTCTCAGTCCTGTGCCTGCAGGTCTGAGGACTGAAGAGAGCACATCCTGGGGTTGCAGGTCTATGTTACGAGGAAACAAGAGGTCCAAGCTGGTCCCACACTCCACAAGAAGTCACCACGGTCTCTTTTCACTCCCTGGGGTTCCCTGCTCTAGAAGCTTTATTTTTACAGAGAAGAAACAACCCTACCCCTTCCAAGCACACATTGGTAGTATGTAAGTGTTGAAACACTTACAGTAGAACACTAATTTTAAATCTATGCAGTCTGCTGACCTCTGTGAGTAAGACAGACCAGTTCAGCCAGTGCTACTTGTTTTGTCTTAACAATATGAGAGTTTCAGTCAAAACTAAGTTTAAAAAAATCCTGCTAGGAGTTTCCCTCATTATAGCAACAACTACAGGCAACACATGCCACCAGGAAATATAGTGGTATAATAACAATTTTAAAGGCATCTCAGAATGAATGCACCAGCTACCTAATAAGTATTTTCTGACCACTCGGCTATTACCAAGAACAGTAGGACAATAATTTGATTTAATGAAAGCTTTTTTAACAGCTCCCTTATTCATCACAAATGTGAGCTTATGCTGCTGTGCAACTTCGGTATGTACCACAGAAGTCACATCAATTCTGAAGCATTAAATCACCATAGTTGCAGGGAAAATATTCTTCCAGCAGAAGCAATGGTATAATGTGCTAGGTATACAGTTAATATTTCTAGGCTCCTCTAAATCACAATGTTGTCAGGGAACACAAGCCTAGAGAAATCTGGTGCAGTATTTTTTATGCTGCTGTAGTAGAATAAAATGAAATTATGATATTAAATACTTAGAATTGATGTATTTTTCCTTTACTATTTATTTCAGATCCATTATGTCCCCTAAGAAGCCTGCAACACAGTTTCTACATTTAATCAATAATGAACTAGGAACAAGAATACAATAAACCCATGTAATTAATGTATTTACACAAAAATGTATTTTTTTCTAAAGAGTATGCTGTATTAAAATTCAGTATGAACCTCCCAAAGCTGGCTCTGTTCCGACTAGCAATATTTATTGATATATGAGCAACTGTTTCACACTTCAGCATCTAACACCAAAATCAGCTACAAAAACAGATGCTAAATTTTATTAATGTATTTCAACTTTTTTAATAACAGAGTATATTATTGTTTCATGTACCATTATTTCCTTATTTATATGGCAGTAAGTAATGCTTAATCAAAAAATTCAAGGATGAAAACATTCAAAACCCCCACAGACACATAGAACTATACTACACAGATATGCACAATCCTGCTGAAACAAAAATAACTGTGCAAACAGCAAACTTAAGTGGAAGCAGTAACTGGTCCAACCAAATGAGATGCAAACTGTTATGAAATATCACATGTGATATTCACTGTCGTCCTACAGTATCCATTTTGTATTCTTAATACATTATTCATAAAATTATTTCAGAAGATTTGTGACTTTAGTGAAACAATGCCTTTTCCATCTGGCACAAATTTTGGCTTCATGTGTTTTTTCTGCAGCAGCAACATCAACGTGCCACCTTCTAATCACCTTGTTACTCAGCATCACTGATTAGCACAGCACTGTAAACTCAGACCTGTATACCCTCTGAGACTGTTACTTTGAACTGCTGTTGTAAGATGTTTACACTGTTTTTTCTAAACATCACACATCCAAAACATTTCACAGGGCTGTCCATTTCCTCACAGAAAAATAATATAATAAGCTTTTGTCTTATATTTTGCTCCAAAGACCCCTGCATCCCCTGTGACTCCAATGCCCCAGTTCTGCAAAGGAACATGTTCTGTTTTCCCTGTATATACTTTGTGGAGTTTTTTGAACAAAGCTTTCTAATCCAGAAGAGACTATTGTACTCAATCTGTCCACAGGTTTCCAAAAACTGAAGCATGCCTCATTAAAGAGGCACTGGACTAGCTCAGCTTGTGGACTTCATGCCCTCTCAGCTGTTATCTCTTACCATACATTAGAAAACCGTAAGAATGAATGACTGGGGAAAAAAAGGCAGAAAACTATCATGCAAATGACAAACATCAACCAGACTGCCTGATACCTGGAGCTTCCATGCCCAAGAAAAACCAACCAGACTGCATTTGTGATTCCCATGGCAATCACTGGTCCAGAAAAGAGCAGCTATGCATGAATTACTGGGGTAAGGGCTAGAACAAACAAGAACAGGCATTTCTGACTGAACCATCAGGCAGGCACTGGTGGCCGCAACAAGGCAGCGCAACCCAGCCTAAGGCTGAAGTGGCAGCCAAAGCTCAGTGGTGCTCCTTCTGCAACACAATTGTCCCACTGCCTCCCTCGGTGCACAAGCAGCGCTAGCAGAGGGTTCCCCAGAACAGCTTCTCAGACACTCTCCCCTTCCTCCAGATCTGGACAGAACAAAGTCTTCCACAATGAAGGTCTTGCATTCCTTCAGAAACCAGTTCTCTTTTCTGCATCAAAAAACTATCCAAAAATTCCCACCATATGCATTACCCACTGCCCAAACACTAACAAAACCTGTAACTAAGCAGTATCGTTATTCAGTCCTTAACACCTGCTATTCTTTCCAATGGGTCCTAGTGTTTTCAGCAAAAAATGAAAACACCTGTAACCCTGCATTAGGGTGTCATGGATTCAAAGTGACTGCCCACTTAACTAGTGCAAAGTAGCAAACACAGAAATTCAAGTTTACCTGAGAATACCTCCTGATTCCAGAAAAATCATAAAATCACTTTCCACCGTATAAACTTTGCCAGCCTTTACCCTTATCATTTAATGTCCTCTACTGTGTGTGTTAAGCCCAGAACTTAATATCACTTTTAACAACTCAACCAGAAAACTGGGCAGTAATTCTCTTCACAAGCTGAAGAACCAGTTGTACCTCTTTCACTAGCAGCTCTAATAAACCTTCTCTCTCACCAGAAAGTGGCTTTGTTATTCCACAACAAAGCAGAGAAAAGTCACTAAATTTCAAAATCACTACTCTTGCAAAAGTTACATTTGTCTGACACTACTTTGTGCAATTTTCATTCTTTTCCTGGGGACCAGCTCATAATACAGGTGCTGCATAAATTTACAGGTAACCCCCAGGGCAAAGCTAAGATTGTATGTCCTAAGAGGTAGTTGTCCCCTTCAGCTCCAGACAAGAAAGGTCAGTCACTGTCTTACAGACTTGATTGCCAGAGGAATAGACTCTGCTTAAAACAACATTTTACACAAATGAAGCTGGATGGGCTATTCTAACACATTACTTGCAAGAGCTGGTGTCAAAAGATTTCCATTTTTTGTTTAAAAAAATGGTGTTCAGCTTATTTTCAGTACTTGGTTATGCCCTCCCACTGTTGTGATAAGCATTGTCTCTTGCCTTTTTTTCAGTAGCTCTTGAAATCCTGAAAAACTAAACCTGTTTGTACATAAACACAAGTGATATATCTTAATAGCAGATAATTTGAATAAGCATTGCTTACTGAATAAAGCATATCCTGGAATAATGAAGCATTGCAATTTTATGACTTCCCTAACTTTCCACTTCACCAGTGAACCAGTTTGACAACTAAAAGCTCAGCAATACCATGTCTTAAAAAAATTGAAGCAGCTCAGCCGACCTGAAACCAACAAAGAACTGTAGTAGCTCATCAAATGCACAAGTATTTGTAAACAGGAACAAGGCCTGAGACACAGAGGGGGAGAGTAATTCTGCATTTTTTTTGAGAAAAACCTGTTACATTTTTATGGGTATCAGTGTTTGTCAAAACAGACTTACACTAAGATTTTAGTGGAAGCAAAATTAAGTATGAATCATAATAAGACAAACATTAGATAAAACCCTGAAAGAGAAGGTCAAAGAAAACCACAGGAGATAAGTGTCTTAAAAACAATTTATGTTTGCTGTCTATCTAAAGAAACATCAATTCAGTTAATCAAAACCACATCAAAACATCACAGCTGCTGACAGCCAAAACACTCCTTTATTCCAATGGGAAAGTTTGGTGCTTCAGGAATAGAGAATGACCAGATTGGTAGCAGGAAGACAGGATGAAATAGGCTAAAAATAACACACTAAGATCTGAACAACCTATTTTATTTTCCATGTTACGTACTACATATTCCAGTGTTAAGTAGTTACTTGAGCATAAACCAAGTAACCAAATTAAGTTACATACAGAAAACCTACAACTGGATGAAATGAACATCTAAGTGGGTATTTTAAAGTAATTATGAACTTCAGTAAAAGAAATAAAACAGTGAAAGTTCAACAGTGCTTAGTGTAACTTCTTATCCCCTGCTGTTTTGTCCAGATTTTAGACAAATCTGGAAGAAACCATCTCTCTCTCCTCACTGAGAGCTACTACAACTATACTACAACAGAACCAAGAACATTAACTATCGTTTAGACAGTCAGACAAAAGATGGATCTTGGAAATACACTTATATCTTGCCATTCAGTCAATTTTCACTAAAGGAAGAAAAGAAATTCTTAGGACACATAAGAACAACTATTACCAAGATATTTCAATACATAATAGAAAAAAAGCTCTCTTTTATCACCATTCAAGCACAATTGAACAGGAATCAAAATCCATGCAGATTGAACACATCATTCCCTAAAAAAAAATCTGTGCAAATGATTTATTTTCCTCTTGTAGATGAGGTTGACAAAGGTTGGATGTGTTACAGTGACAGGAACTGATGATGATGCCACTGTAGCAACAGTAGTAGTTCACAGGCAAGTAAGCTGCAGCTAGAACGCAGATGAGAAAAGACTCTATCTGAGCAATTTTACATTTCAAAAACATCCACTGAAGGAATAATAGAAGTACTGAAAAGAATCATTATTTATATTTTATGAATTTTTAAAAGATTATACCAAGCTTACATCATGATAATCAGCCTGTCCTACTTAAGGCACTAAATAAGCTTTTACATTGCAATCAAGTAACTCAAAAAAACTACCTAGTTTCATTCTAAGAGTTTTACCAGGTTTGAAAAAGGCACTAATAAATACACAAAATTAAGTCAATCATACCTTTAGCCACAGCTTCTTTATACTTTTCTTTGGCAGAATTTACTTCTTTTATTAGTTGCCTGTAGCTAGATTTTAGTTTTTCTAGTTCTGTCTTTGTGACCTTTAAGCAAAGAGAAATATAAAAAGCATTTAAAATACTTGTTCTCTACACATTAGAAAAACATAGCATTAGTAAAAGAGAATTAATAGAATTTATTATCCAAAATAAGGATGCCACACTTTCTACAGGCTTGAGAAAATCTTAACAGGATATTACATGGTGAAATTACATAGTGCAAATTACATGTTACAAATTACATGGTGCAAAATCAATAAATGCATGTAATTAAACAAAAGGCCTAAGACACAGATCCCCATTCACATCAATGTAATTAAAAATATATTTAGAAAATCCAGCTAATCATCAACAAAATTCCATTTCAATTACAAGGAAAAAAGTATCAAAAAGATGCTTAACAAATCATACTAGTTTAAAATGTCCTATGCATAGGAAGGAATTTCTTCAGCACCTAAAAAAAAGCAGAATTTTTAGACATTACACTTCATACACACAACTAAGGAAAAGCAACTTGGCATGAAGTGGTCTATCAACTGTAAAACTTAAATCCTTAAAAAAAAAAACAAGACAACAAAGAAAAAAAACACAAATAAAAACCCAACTACAGAAGCAACCAAGCAAACAAAAACCACTACCATGAATCAGAGCACTGAACATAACATTTTTGGTCACAAAATTAAAATAAAGTTTTCTCTTCTATCCCTGGCATTCATTCACTGTGTGACAAAACTAGTGCACTGTTCAGAAATAATCTCAAATCATGAACTTGCAAACAAAATCCAGTAACAAACTAACCATCATAATACCAAATAATTGTAAAGAAATCACGATATTGTAAAGAAAAACAGAAAATTCTGAACAAAAAAAAAAGAAGAAAAAAAAACCCCCAAACTAAACCAAACAAACAACAAAAAAAAATAGACTTCCATGGGAAAATCGTGAAAGAGAAACTTATTAACTGCTTTTGTTCCTCTTGCAACTGGCAGCAAGAAGGCTAAGTTCACAATTTTCCCTTTTTTTCATTAGGCAAGGCTCAGATAACTCTTACTTTCACCTCCCAGAACATCTGAAAACCTAATGAAATTCTTTAAAAATCAAACAAAGTGCTGTCCACAGCTTCTATTTTTGGGCCAACTGAACAAAATTTAATTTAAAGGCAGAACCTTTTCTCCACATCAATCACATATACTCATCTCATATTTTTACATTCTGCAAATTATACTCACAACTGCAGTTATTATACACCAATAATATATAATAATCCAGTGATACAGAAGAAATAACTTTATGACAAACTTGTATTATAAAGACATAATGGAAAATGGAGAAAAAGATTCAATTAAGAAGTAGCGATCACAATTAAGATCTAAATAACACAAACAGCTTCTCTTAGATAAAACTTGAAAAATAAAAGCCCACTAGCATTATGAAACATTTATATTTATGTATAACCTTCTATTATGTATTTTACTGATTTTTAGATTGTGTTTCTCCAACAGAAAAAACTAATACCAAGAGCATATTTGTTCCCAAAGAACACGTAAAGAACTAAGATGGTCAAGGATTGCTTTAAACTCAGTTTTTATTTCAAAAGGTCTTGCCCACCTAATTAGCACTCTACATTTTTCCCCCTGAATTTCATGAATAAAGAAAATTATTCAACATCTTAATGGAAACTGGAGTAAATCTACAGGATTTAAGTCCTATTACATTCATGCAAAAGCCATGTTATTTTACTGTCCTTAAGAATTTTCCCCATAAGATCCCTCACTGTAGAGGTCTCTAGAATAAGAAAAGATGACATACATGTATTTCACCTAAACACACTTCTATGCCAGCTAAAAATAAGACCTGTACAGACACTGATGTTCACACACTTTGGATACCATCCTGGGATATAAATGGCATTTCACCTCTGTGCATAATAAAAACAGAGGTAATACCACAGAACATAAGAAGTATTTTGAATTTCACGCAGTCTTTCTGAAAGGGTTCCAGGTACACAAAACCTCAAACAAACAATGTCAGCTAACAATGGGAGAACACTATTCAAACACTTCTTTGCAAAATCAGGAAGGGGAAAAAAGAAAAAAACTCAAACCAAACAACTGTGCAAGCTTATTCAGCAGCACGCAAAATATTTTCATGCTTATGCAGCCCATAATTAAATAAAGTCAATATGGTTTGTAATAATCATTTGGCGAGTGCTCAATATGCATTATGTTTTTTTGGAAAAGTCTTATTTTAAAAGACATTTTTATTAGAGGTTTTATTAGAGTTTAGCCTATTTACAGAAAAAAAACCTCATTGCATAGTCTCTTTACAAAGTATACCTGAGTTTCCAGCAATCTTACTCCATACAGCCTTTTTTATTTTTCTTTTTCTCTTTCTGCAATTCTCTGTAACTTCTATTATTCCTAACACATCCTACCAGTTTTTCCTCTTCTTCCATCCTGACTTTTTTGAGATGCACCAATCTGTAAGCAGCAGTGAGTGATTATTTGGTTTGGCAGTTTTATCAAATAATGATAGCCTACTGACCATGCATCAAAAAAGATGCCCCCATAATCCCTGCTTGGGGAAGAGGCCAAGATTCTAGCATATCATGGAAGCAATCTTATTAGAGCCAATATATTTAACTTAAAATATTCTTAGTTTAAATACAGAATAGCTCCAAGGTTCTTCTCATAACTGGCCCAAGAATCTTTTACTCATCAATCTGTGACAGCGTTACTGCTTTACTCAGATGTGACATTTTAATTACACTACTCCAAATCCCAAATTCTCTGCTGGAAGGAAGAAGAAACAGTGTCTTTCCCTCCTCTCAGCAGACCTTTCAGACTATCACTCTGATTTTAGACATCTGTAGCTAAATTTTCCCCAGAGCATCTGAATGAAACTGTGATTTCTGTCAGCTTTACTGACAAGATACAGCATTTTCAACACAAGCAGGACAACTGACATGTCACAGAAAACACTCTGAAGAGTTTCACCTGCAGGCTAAATGTTTGGTTTATATGTGCTTTATATTTTAGAATAGTGACTAAAATCCTGTCCCCAGCCAAAACAGTCTGCACTCATTAACAAAAGTTTACAGTGTCCTCGTCCCATGAATGTCTAGAGTGGAATGAGAAAAGGAATAAAGATGAAACAGAGAAGTGTCATACAAGAATTATCCTCCACAGCAAGAAGAGCAATTCCAGTGCTAACAGTTCACGAAAATTCATATAGAAGAAACTCTCCATCTCTTCCTTGACAGCTACCAGGAAAGCAAAACTGTGTAGAAAATCATTAAAATTTAAATTAAACATTCTACATATCACCCACTATGCTTTTACCACAGCAAGAACAAAAAAGCAACTTAAAAAAATCCACTCTTAGTTTAATATTTTTAAACATCTAGAATTTTAATCAATTTATGAAGTACAGATTTATAAAATACCTTGTACATCTCTGCTTCAATTTGTTGATGAACACCTACGAAGCTCTTCTTAACTTGCTGCTTATCTTTGATCATCATTGTAAGCCTGTGCAAGGGCCCAGAATTAAGATCCTCTGCATGCGTCTTCATTATTTTGCTCAGCTGTTCTGTTTGCTGTACCACGAGCAACCAAGACTATTAAAAAAGTCAGAACAGAAAAGCCCTTATTTATTTCAGCTCACAAATAACCAATTAATAAGAAGTGTGGGAAAAGAAACATTGCTGTTTAAAAAAATTCAGTAAAAGAACTAATTTTAAACTTACCCAAATGCATTTGAGATCCTCCTGCAATAGCAAAATTATGCCCCAATCTTATTAAAAAAAATTTTTAAAATCACCAGAGACAAAAATACAGTATTGAATGTTCACCCTTTAGCACTGTCCTAGTATTTCTAAACACTAAAGAAAGCATTGCAGCCTTATTTTTTTTAAAATATACCCCCAACACACCTGAGAACAATGTTCCCACATCCTTTGTCATCCAGTTTCTACCAACAGCTCCTCTGCCCAAGCTGACTTCCTTCTTTGTCTAAATACCTGACAGCAATATGCATTTGAGTGGTCTTGGTTTAAGAGGATACCATCACATCAGCTGTTTCACACAGCAGCATCAGTCAGGCCACCAGTACCAAAGCACAAACAGATACAACACTCATCTGTCACTGTAACCCACCATCTTTCTGTACCCTTGCTTCAATAACTTCCTTGGGTATTCCATCAGTTTTCAGGACAGCTTAATGTGCTGTGTGTGGCTTTGAATACAGATACACATCTACAGACATTACAGACAAATGCAAAATTAAACTTCAGTTCAAATAAAAGCCCTGGTTACCCGCAAGATTGCTGTCACACATTGGATTCCTTGAAGATAACTCCCTGACAATCAATGCTGTCCAACATCTAAGATTTAAGAGTGGCTACATGCCACAGAATTACAAGGTTTTGAAAGCAGCTAGCATATGAATTTCATTGGCATTTTACTGGCATTTATCTTACTAAAACAGAAATCAACCTGAGATCAAGACCTTAGAAGATTAATTTGTTTTGTTAGCTTTGGGGTTTCTTTCTATCCTGTATACAAACATATGTACATAATATTTCCATCTCTATATGACAATGCTACAACAGAAACTGGATTCTACAGAAAAAAACAAAAGACCATTTTTCCCCTATATACTGGACTATCTTTAACATTTCCTCCAGCTTGTAAACATCACACAGATTGGCACAGAACTATCTAGACTGCTTCAAGTGTGCTGTTGTAAAAGGTCAACACCTAAAGCTTCTCTGCTGGGGACCATTTCAGAAGCCATACTGCAAAGCTGCAAAGGATAAAAACATCATTGAACACCTGTGTGAGAGGAGTGGGCCTTGTGGTTACAGAAGACCTCAAAAAAGCACCCTCAGAGTTGAAAATGTAGTCAAGAGTTATCCATTTTTCAGAAGGCTGATTTGTTACTGATGAGAGAACTAACGTTTTAATCCTAAAAAATCACGACAAAAGCATTTTTCAACAGTACAGGTATTCTAAAGAAATACTTAGTTTACAATTCACCAAATGAGCTTAAATAAGCCACAAACATAGCAAATACTTCCCTTTCTATTAAAAAAAAAAAAATCATTTGCATATTTTCCTGTTCTTCACATCATTTTTTCCATCAGGAAAAAATGAAAGTGATGTTTCCATAGGGGAATATCAGTTAAGCAGGATTTCTGTGCTTTGTATGATTATATTTTACTATTTTAAATTAGGAGAAGGTAAAGTGAAAACTATTCAAAAATAGATATTTATATGGGACAAAAAAGCTGGGTGAGGACAGCAGAAAAGGCAAAGCCTTTTCTTCCACAATAAATTACCACAACCCAACAAATGCAATAAAATATAATATTGTTTGGTTTGTTTGGCTTAACAATATTTTTTAGACATATACGCACACAAAAGAGCTGTCTGGAAGCTCTTAAAAATACCTCTTTTCTAGCATTACCAGCTGCTGCTACCATGCCTTCCAGCAAGTTTGCTGTCTCCACATGAAAAAAACATAGGACAGATTTTCCCAAACACCATTTCTAAGTGCTCACTCTTGCTGTACACTCAGAGATCAAAACAAAACAAACAACCACAATAGCAAAAGCAAACAAACAAAACCCATGAAAAATTAAATAGCTTCCTACTGGGGCTTAAAGCCACCAAATGCAAAATAATACCATAATACCAAACACAGATATTTTACATCTTAGAAGACGTAAGATACTGTACTTACGTACCATAATATTTGCATCAGTCTTTGGTTCAGTAAAATGTCAGGAAGAGAGAAAAAGTATCACGAAAGAATAAAATAAATTGAGACTAGTAAATTAATCAATAATTCAGGTTTTTTAACTGCCCAAACCAGTAAGATCATGTGTCAATACACAACTTTAAAATCCAAGGTGTCAGTGAAATTTTAAGGCAAGAACATACAAAAGATCTGCCAGTCCATATGAATATGCTGTTATATAAATTTGTAGAAATCAGGGATGTGACAGTGAAAAATTACACCTCCTTAAGAGAATAAAAAAGGGAACAAAAATGATGCTGAAGGACAAGTTGAGTGTCTCTGGTCAAAACAAGATTTCAAAATGTGGCATTCATGCCTCTTTTCAAGCCAAAAAGAACATGGCTTAAGTCAGATCTTCAGATTTTTTAAATTTATCTGCTCACAAGAAGTGCTCATGGTATTAACATTAACTGTCCTAGACTGAGATACCTATGTGAAGGTTAATGGTTGTTTATGCCTTATAATGATAAATACTCTGTGCCAATGAAAAAAAAGGGAAGTATTTCAATTTACAAGGCAAGAATTATTGTGGGGGAGGGAAACAACAACAGAACATGTTATATATAAACACTGCACAGTGCTGAAGCAGCCGAGCTCTAGCAGCACAGCTTCCAAGTCACATACAGCCATTTTAACCCTGTATAAATCCAGCCTGCTTGCACAAGGAGCAGTCCTGTTCCTAATGCTATGCCACAGCCACTGTCCAAGCAGCCACCTGATAAGTCCACTACATAAAAACTGTTTTGTCTAAAATTTAACTTGACCTAGAAAGGGTGTTTTCCTGCAGAGAGAAAATGAGGATTTATGCAAGGCTGAAGGGACTGTGTAATCACTGCAACAGCACAAGGGCCAAGAATTGAATAAGCCGTCAAAACAGAATAGTCTCCTCTAGTCAGCAGAGAAACAAAGTCAGGAGTAAAACTTTCAAACAGGTGATAAAGGAAGTTTGCTTCATTGGTGCATTTACTGGACTTGCTCTGAATCTGAAAATCAGTAATTTGGAGAAGAGACAGCCTTACCCTTTTAAAAAGTCAATACAGTTATTTTAAATGGAATAAAAAATAACCTCACAATTATGAGAAACATCCTGAATTAATGCTTTGTTTTTACAACACATGCTGCAGTGTGAGTAACAGCTGGAATGCTAGGCTCTGACTTCGTTTCCTGGCATCTTTCTATTTTTGTCACAAATTCTATATAATATAAACAATAGCTCCTACCTTAAAAGAAAAGTTTACTATAGCATACTTGATTCTCAAAACACTAAACAAAGTAGCAGGCTCAACCCAGTTATGTAAAATACTGAATTTCAAAAATCAGGACTGATTCTAGTTCAGTTAATTTTTTAAAAGTAAGATTACAGCTCAACTTCTGCATATTTCACTGAGAAACTAAAAGAAGCCCATTTTAAATACTTTGGCAAAATTAACTCTTAAGAAAGTGAATGGATAGGAATCCAACTCAAACCAAAAAAAAAAACCCAGCACCCAGGGGTATTCCAAATATAAAATACTTCAGACTTACCTTGGACACATTGCTGATATAATCCAATTGACATGCGCTCTCTTTATCTACTTGGTTGCAAAGATTCTGTAAAGTGGACGCATATTCCTTATCACTTTTTACTCTCATTACCATAAATTTCTTCACTGTTTCCAGCAGTCGTAGTTCCCAGTCTTGCAGTTTTAATAAAGCATCATGAGAATACTTCAGGTCACCTCCAAACCCCATTTTTTAAGGCACTATATACCAGACAGGGGAAAATACAGGCTCTTCACCACATCTGAAAGGAGAACAAGACTGATGAGACAATTATCAAAAGAAAAATTTCTGGTGAAATAAAGAGTAAGTATTAATGCCTAACCCTGAAATAACTTAATCATAAGATTAACCACATACATTACCTCTTCAGAGTAAACTGAAAGGAGGTTCAGAGCACTGTTTTGAACACCAAACTCAGACTGGAAAAGATTTTTGCCTTAGAACCTCTCGCCAGTTTCCGTTCCTGCAAAAAGGTACCTCTCTAACTTAAAGTACAGTATGAAAGAAAAAATAACAGCATCTAAGACAAACACCAATCTACATATTTAACCAAGTAAGTACAGCTAACAGTATCTCCAGACAAGCTGCCAACTGCACTTTTCTACTCTTGGTGACCTGAAGCATTTGTTTCTGGTGTTTACTGTCCTAAGAACACATAAAAATCCAAATAAAACACCAGCTCTCAGGCACTGCATCTGTGAAAAATTGATAATTATTTAGAAGCTAGTTTGCTCCTAAATCCTGTCTTAATAGGCCATTAAACCTGCAGATTCAACCTCCCAAAACCCAGAAAATATCCCAAAACAGGTTTTCCATCCAACCATACACTTGTCCCCTGGGCCAGAGTCCTTTAGTTCACATCATTTTACCCTAGGACAGTCCAGTCTTATTGTACCAAATTGACATAAAATAAGACTGATAAACAGGTAAGATACGCTGCCTGGAATTGAAGGCCAAAGACACATTGCTAGAGTTAGCTCTGAAACATCTCCATCTGATGCTGATAAACATGCAGCTACATTGTGGAAGAGTTGAAACCTCCCTTGTAAGGAACTTCTACACACTCTTGCATAGGTTTCGTAATGTAGACTGAACCCTCTTTTCTATGTACACACCAACTACCTGTTCCTATACTGATCAGGTGCCAACTAGGTAAGATATAAACTGCAACTATTATCTCTGGACTGCAGAGCAGCCACAGTCTGTACACTGCCTATTCACTAATTCCTGCACTACAGCAAAGTCCTGGTTCTTTTTAACACAGAAATACTTATTTCTTCACAGGCTTTACGTTGCCACTGAAATTAGCAGTGTTCTACAAGTATTTACGAATTTATCTTCCCAGCAGTCCACTGAGGGAAGTAGGACTAATATTCTTAATTTAAATTAAGAACCGAGACACATAAAATAATGTTGGCACTGTGGCAACTCATATTGGTATGTACAAGGCTTAAAGACAGACTTTTCAGAGTGACTGGTATTTTTAGCATATTAGGTATTCAGAGAAAATAAATATATTATTGGCTCCAGTTACTGCAGAAAATTTCAGAAGATTTTGCAAATCAGAACCTCAAGCAGCCTCTGAAATAAGCCTCAGGTATGATGTGTTTATTCTGTGTTTATTCTTAGAACACAAACCATGCTACATAACAAAACAAAAATCCAATAAAGAAAACTACAACAGCGCCACATTACTATGTATCTATACAACACAGGCAAGTCAAGGCTGTATGAGTAACCTTGAACTTACTGCAAGCTTTCAAAAGCTCTTTAATTTGAAACTGTATATTTTAGTCAGAATTATTCCTGATGGCTAGGAATTCAGTCATACATGGCAACAGTAAACAGTTTATATTGGCTGTATTTATGAACTATGTCATTATTAGTAACATTAATGAAAATACCTCCACAGTTAAAATTCAGGAACAGTCTTACAGAACCACAAACCTTTTAGTAGCATGAACCAAAGAAAAGATCTTAAAGGCCCTGTTCATTAACATGACTAAAGCCACACTACTGAATTTTTGATGCCTTTTAGATCTAGATCCCCTTTTATGACTTTTCATTTTTCTCCTACCCCATTTTAGCACATTACCTAAACTATCCTAGCACAATACCCATGGGAAAAGATAGTATCCTTGTTTTCTTACATTCCAGATTTAGAAGAGATGGGAACTGAATCTCACAGGGAAGTCTGGCCTTGTGCTCTAAGTAATGGCTTGCTCACTTTTACCCTAGCCTCTGTTTTTTACTGAGAGGCAGAATGGCAAGGGAAGGAGGAAATATACTCAGTATCTGATATTTCAGTCTGCTTCTACTGACTTACAGAGGAGCCATAAGATTACGAAAATCAATAGAACAAAAGACTCAACAATATCTCACTCCAGCCTGCCAAGTTGCTCTTCACAAAGCAGTAATCAGATTTTTTTCCAATTCCACTATTAGATGCCTGGATACATAGGCAAAAATTATGCACACATTGGACTCTGGTCTTTGTTTTCAATTATTCCTTTCACTGTGACAGAAGCCGCACAGCAAAAATTTGTTTTGCAAAAGTGATACAACTCTGATTTGCTAAAACTAATGAGCATAAAGACTCAGAACTGATGATTCCCAAATGGCTAAGCCAGCTGCCATGTCACTGCCATGTAAATTAAGAAACCAATCAAGACATTTGAATCTAGCCAAATTCAAGTGCTTTATTGTGGAGACAAGAAGTGGTGAAGAAGTATTCAAGACCTAAGCCACTCAACTAAGCTTAAATTTTGATAAGCTGAAAACCAATGCTGTCACTTAAAACCACTTCTCATTTTTTAATAGCTTAAACATTAACAGTACAGCTCACAAAGTCACTAATTTGAAGTCAGAACTATAAGATTTGCTAAATACATGAATACTCAATCTGATTTTCAAGTACTCTTAAAAAACACAAGCACATTTTGAAAGGCCAGTGTTCAAAAAGACAGTATCTGGCACCAATGCAGACAGGTATTTTTCCAAGCTTGGTATCTCCATCATTAGTGACCACAGATGAGATGACAGCTGCCCTAAAGGGTCAGACCAACAGAACAGAGTAATTCAGTCAGAAGGGCCCAACAGTGATCATCTGGGCACAGTGACCCATTTAGATCAGCCTTGTGTGCGGATCTTAAAATCAAGAGTCAGACATGGTTAGAAGGGAAAAAGAGATTTTACCTGGGTATTTATTTTAAGGATCCTTAGGTGCACTATGTCCAGGTCAAATGCACCTCAATGCCCACTGCAATCCCCCCCAAAAGATCTGGAGTATCCTTACAGGTGTTACTAATTAGTATATCTATCAAAAAATGCTCAAAGAGAGGCTCGAATGAGCCCCCCTCCCCAAGAAACCTTCCCCTGGATGGTTCTATCTTAGTTTACAGAATGTGTTCTGAGGAGGACCTTGGGGTCTGAGGCACACTGACCTCTACCTATGAAGCTTCTAAAATGTTTATTCTCCTAGCTGAACAAACAAGTCCCAGAACACAGGCAAAAAGCACTAAGAATATGGAAGCTGTAAAAAGGTATAAAAGAAAAGGCAAAAATCATCACGGCATCATTACCACACATCATTAAAATACTCACACTGAAAGACAGATTTCCAAACAGATTCAGCCATCACAGACTACTGGCAAAATTGAGAAGTACAGCAAAATCTGAACCCAGAAAAGATTTAACACAGAACTGGGATGAGATATTGCGGGTCTGAGACACAAACATACTTTTGTCTCTAATGTTCACAAGATGAAAACACAGTGTGAGAGCTATTCTGGGGAAAAAAAGTATTTCTTAAAAAAACATGGGACAGTATTTTATCTTAAAGGAAAAAACAGAGATGGCATAATGTTTTAAAAGAAGATAGATGCAGAAGTGATAAAAACAAGTATGATATGCTAACTTCATAGAGAAGAAAACCTTCAAGAATTGCTTTACTCTTGTTGTGAAGAGATTTCTTCTGCTTCTGGTAGATACCCATGAGGTTTATCTCCTTTTTTACACAAAGTTTGCGTAATTTGACATGTCAGTGAAGTTTCAAACAGAATTCTAGCATGTTTTGTAAAAGCAGTAAAATACTAGTACCATCAAATAAGACAAATGAGTTTAAGCTTGGTTTTTTCGGTTGTTTTTTTTTTTTTTTTTTGAAATGTAAGACAAGATATAGAAACATAGAGATAGATAGAGAAAAAAAAACTGGACATGTAAACTAGTCAAAAAATATTTGCTAAGCTTAGGAGTCAAATATGTCTCACAGTCAATTCCAAGAAAGTAGGAATTACCTTCCTTATAGTGTTACATTTAAAACAACTAACTAATCATTCACAGGAAGTACACATTGAATGTACATTTAATAATATAGTGTGAATGAGCAACTTGAAGCAGAGTTACCCAAGACAATTTACAACTTCTCTCAATCACCAACACAGTGGTGCAGTCAGATTCCAAACAAATTAATGTTAAATTTTGTCAGCCTAACAGTAAGAAACTCCAACGGCAGTCACATAATGCTTCAATATTGTAACACTCCCCTCAGGAAATAAAGCAAATATTCGTGTTAGTCGTGTTCCTGGATTCCAGCAGCAACTCTGAAGAAAGTAGTTTCAATAACCAATCTTACATTTAATTTAAAGATTGCAATCTGTCTGTGACACATGAAAGTGGCCATGCCCTGTCAGACCTAAGGTCCTGTGCCTGATACTGACTGAAATCAAATGAGCAAGCAAGAACAGAGCACGTATAACACAACACTTTCACAAGATGCTCTCCTACACTTACAGCAACTGGTGCCTTCTGCTACACACTGCCATCATTATAACCAAGGCTGCGATTGGAAATCTTAAATAATGACGGATGTACACACATCAGTTGGAACTTGTGGTTTCACAGTACCGGTGACAAGGTAGGCAACCAAAAAACCACAAACCAAGAAAGCACACCTTGCCCCCAGTGATATTCAGAACAGGAAAGCACAGCACAGATCTGGCTTCTCACTCTTCATATGCTGTCAATGAATTTAGATTGCTCCTAAATCTGCATAGGCTCCAAATCACAGAGAACACAGAACATCCTTTATTTCGCAAACACTTTCTACAAACATTAAAAGTATGTCAAAATCAGAAAAGAAAGAGGATTTGGATTCAGTAGACAAATCTTCAAAATCAAGACTTCTGTACCAAATGAAAACCATTTTTACAACCAGTTATCAACTTGTTAGACAATCTTTCTCAATTTCTCAATGTGAGGCTTATGGTAGCTACATTCCATTAAAATAATGAAATAAATCATTCTCAGCTCTCCATCCCCATCTTAAATAAAAATTAGACAGTCAAACAATTGACATTTCTGTTAGCATAGAATCTATTCCTGGAATGCACAAGACCATGCAACACAAAACACATGCTCTACCTGCCATTTGTTTACACTAACCAAATATTCAAAACAAACTAGCAAAATTAATCATTCCACAAAGCTTTTGTCAACAATAAACACTTAAAGTGGTAATAAAAGCTAGTCTCATTATTTCAAAGCTGATTTGAAATACTGGTCCACTCCAAGCAAGGCAGGCAGCTGATTTGCAGGAAGGCTTTTCTGCAAAACATAACTTAGCTCACATACCTTAGAAGTTTTCCTCCAGAAATGTCCTTTAGTGCAGTTTTCCTATGTCAGCAGCTATTTCCTCTGATTTTTACTTTCTGAAATACACTTTTTCTTTCTTTTCTGAGGACTCTGTGAAAGAAAAAAATAGCAAACTTTTTTTACTATTTCAGCATTTTCAAATACATTGCAAAATTCAAACTTTGTAAGTTGTCCTGCATTTTCAAATTATTACCAGAAGCCTGCTGCTTTTTTTTTAAAAAAAAAGAGAAAGTTTAACTGAAAGAAAAGAGCAGACTTCTCAAACGACTGCAAGTAGTAGACTGCAAGGAGCAGTAGCATACACGTAATTTTGAGTGAAGAAACAATTTTGCCTCTACACATGTAAGAGAAGATGGTTTTTTTAAGTTCTTGGAATTTCTTATGACAAGAGTATTGCAGCTGAAAAATAAGACAATTGTATTTATTTCTGAACCTTGCCCTTGGTAAAACAAAAAACAGAAGTCCATTAACCAGAAAAATGAAGGCCTGGAAGTTCAAAGTTTGTTATATGAAAGATGAAGGAAGTAGTGGTGCTTTCACAGAAGTTGAACACAACAAGTGGCAACATGAAAAAGGAATCACTCAAGACACATAAATTTCTTATATGGCTCCAACTATTCTAATATCTAGAAAAGTAAGAGGTCAGGAAGTTAGGATGACAAGCAGGACCAAAATTTCAAGCTGTAACTCTGGACTGCAATTTTGGTGAAGCAAATTGACACACAAGGTTTCTGATGTTGTATATTAAGAAAAAAGTACATAAAATATAAAAAAAATCGTAAGGAAGAAGCTTTGCATACATATTGCAAGTGCAAGGTATACTGTAAAATCTACGTGCAGACCCATGATAAGTATTCACTCACAATCTCACGCTAGAATGTCCAACTTTAGATAAGACATTCCACAACAGTTTAGCAGTGCCCTTATATGAAAAACACATAAAGCAAAACTGAAAGAAAGACACAGTGTGTAAGGGTGAAAAGAAAGCAAAACAATTTTCTAAATCTCCATTATTTAAAACAAAGCACTGATCACAGATATGTTTATAAAATCTTACAAAAGGATAGTCTTAGTTCATATTTAAGCAGGCATTATTTAGTATGCCTTTCTGGTTACTTAGTAATGTTCAAGAAACAAAGAACTGCCTAATATAAATACAAAATTTCTATTCTCCATGACCAAAAATAGAAAAGAATGAGTGATGCTAACACTCAGTCACTGCAAAGGAACAGCAGCTATGCAAGCAGATACGAAAGGAGAAGAAAAAAATGCAGATTATAAGCATCATAAAATTCATCAAATTTCTAAAAAAACAGATATAAAATCATTTGTTCCAAAGTTGCAAAGCCCAAGGGAAAGTCTTCACCAGTAAAAAAGTACAAGCAGGAGCAAACATTAGAGTAAATTTGGCTCCAGTCTTTCTAATACAAATACAAACCAGGTGGAAACACCAGACTGTCAATGGACAGGAACACAAGACCTAATCCACATTTGCCAAATGGAACTCATGAAAGTAGAACAAACAACACCACCAGCACCTGGGCGCATTCAAGTTTCAAGCAGATATTAAGAATTGTATGTTGTAAAATGAAGCCCTTAAAAATATTCCATTTGTCAAATGAAATGACAGATTGGAGCCACAGAAAGTTCTGTCTTCTGCTCACTGCACACAAATAATGAACATACTTTTTTTTTTTTTCTTTTTAAAGAACAACTGTATCACATATTTTATAGTGCAGAATTTTGTTTGTCAGTATAAAAATTAAATGCAATCCCAACTTTTCTTCAGAATTCCAGTTACTACTGACTTTGTACCCATGTGCATTTTTTCAGCTGCACACAGGTCATCAGTAGAACTTAAAGCTGGTAATACAAGTCCAACACTGGTCTAATTGATAGGCATACACTAGCTAGTACATGGAGGCATAATAAAAGCTTTCCAGTGAACTGCACAGCCATCTGTCAGAGAGCAATAAAATCTCACAAAATTTCGACTGCCATTTCTGAGCATAAACATAGTAGAATCTGATAGTTTCAGATATCTTGCTACCTTAGTGCAATCATCCACTAGATAATGAAGATATAAAAGACAGATTTATAAGAAAATAAGTTCAGAGCAGAAAACTTATATGACCTGTTGTTTTCTGAAATTACTACCAAGAAAGTTAAGGTCAATCCCCAATCAGATCCTCTTAAGATTTAGGATATAAAAGGCATTTTCTAAAAATGAAGCATCAGAGAAGCAATTAAAAATATCAAATTAATAGTAACAACCCACCAGAGCCAGATGCTATTGAGCCAAATCACTGAAGCATCAGCTATCAAATTTCCAAATTATTAGTTCTGCAAAAATTTAGGCTTAAGGTGAGCTAAGCAAAGAGGAATCAAGAGTGGAAAATAAATCAATTTTTTTTTCAGAGCTAAGGCAATCAGAGGAAGCACAACACAGTCTGACCTTGATAGTGCATGAGGTGGTTAAAACCATACCTAAGAATCTGTAGGCTAGAATAATTCAGAAGAAAAAAAAATCCAATGCAGCCTTTGCAGAGCAAAATCATGTTTCACAACTTGAAGAGTTCTATGAAGGAATCAAGGATCCTGTGGAAAAAGGCTTTGAAAAGTGGGACGTTTCTGCTGATGTTTCTAATAGGAAGCTGCTCGAGAACTGAAGACCTTGCAGGGTAAGACTTAAGAGACAAAGATTGACAGAGGAGAGAGCTCAGTAGCCTCACCACAGTATGTGCCAGGACTTGGGCTGCTCTTCAGTCTGGTCACCTGCCTATGTGTTACATAGGCAGGTAACCATTCTGAAGCATCTGTGCTTTATACAAAATTATTATGATTAATCAAAACTGACAGATCATTATAAAATTCATAGAACCTCAGAACTCTAAGCAGCAAGAATAGAAAACAGCAGATGAAGTCGCATGTCAATAAATGCAACAAAATATATTGGTAAGAGTTATTTAATACCTTTACCCGAAAAAGTTGCAATAGTCTCTGAAGACACACCTTCAAAAACATTTGTTCAGCACTTTAAAGCGGTCAGGTTAGAAACCACCCAGAATATCAGACTATTTTTTAATAAAGGGAAGGGAAAATATAACATGTTCTTATGCTGCTGATACATTAGTAGTATTCCTATAGGTTCAAGTTCTTTGAGCTCATGAAAAACACAAAGCATCAAAAAAGGTATAGATAATATTGATCATAGCACGGAGCAGCTTACACATAGAGAAAGTAAAGAGAATTTTTTAGCTCACAAAGCAGGTAAGAATGACATGTCTAAGATCAAAGCACACCAAAAGAAAAAAATCATCATAGCGCAAAGTGATATGGTATGTCAGATGCCTGAAGAGTTTTCCAGAAGAACTTGAGAACATCAAATGAAATTTTTAGAATGCTGCTTTTACGTACTTCTTTGGCTAGTAAATAATCAAATGAGATAATTCAATGCCTAAAGACACTTCTGAGACCATGAAACATAGAAGTACAGAATAATTACAAATATTCATTAAAAAAACACAGATCTGTAGAACAGCAAGACCTCCATCTCAAGATATCTCTAAACTGTAAAAGCAGAACAGGAACTATTACTCTGCATTTGTGCTAACAGCCCCCTCTTATCTGACAGTGGCAAGGACTGAGCTACATGGATTTCACTTGGTCATGTGCAAACATCCTCAAACATTGCACTCTCATTCTCTTATCCTTGCAGCTGTAGGAAGATCATACTTTTCCGTAGCAGCTCCTGCAGCTGTGATGTTATTAAAAAGACATGCAAATAAGAAGCAGTGGGCTTCATCAAAGAACAGGATTTACACTTGTCAGCAGTCCAAAAAAAAAAAAAAAAGCAGATAAAAGCCAAAAAAACCAGCTCCCAGATTCTCTGCCTAGAATCACAAGTCTCAATTCTATTTTTTTTCAATCTTTCATTTTAAATAATTTTTTTAATCACTGCTATCATCTAAACACCCTCCAACTCCATCTCATTTAAGAAGTCAGAAGCTAAAATGGTAGGGCACTATAGGATCAACCAACTCTGAGAAGAACAGAGAGATTAGTTAAAATTACTTTCAAGCTCCTTGCCCAAGTGCTTACCCTCTTCCTAACAATATTATAATATATCCTTATTTGTTAGTCATCTAAAAATTCATGTTCTTTCCCCACAGAACTTCATCTTCCCATTTCTTCCCTGAGCACATTTCCATTCTGTCCAGCCTACAGACAGGCAGTGAGCTTTCATGCTCACTGACCCCTGCTTTGTTCCAGATGACATCTCCCATTTCCCAAGACGATTCTAAACAGTAATCTCATTCTCCACCACACCTCCTGTTTGCTACTTTCCATGGCCTGGTAACTTTCTCAGCATGCTCTTTATCATCTCAGGCCTTCTGTGAAAGAATGGGCAAAGGGTAGAGCTGACATTTGGTAGTGAACTATGCAGTAAGTGCTTTTTAGGTGCAGTTACTCAACTATTTTTGCTGCCACCCTTAAGGAGTTTCTACCTCACAGTCACAGCTAACTAGCAAGACTGAATCTCACCAGACAGAAAAACAAGATGAAAACAGATGCAAATTAGGAAGAAAAGAGCTTGTCTAGGTGACATGAGTCACGTCCTGTCACTAATGCTTCAAGACACTTCTGGTGTCTTGGTAACTCTGAAAAAGTGACAAAATAAGCCACACACACCCCTTTTGCTTTCAAAGGGTAAACACACCGAGTTTCTCATTACCTTTCATGTATTTACAAGAAACAAAAGCTTTCCTTCCTCTATTTTTCCAAGAATTACACTTCCACTAAATTCAGTTCCAGGATGCAAGAAAAGGCAAAGAAAAGCATGGCCTCAACTGAGAGCTCTTGACCAACAAATTTTCACTGAACTCTCAACTCTGCAGTGTTGCAACATGTATCTCCACAGTAAACCCTAGAAGAAAAATGGATTGAGCAGGACAAGGCTGCTAAAATTACTGTCATGGGGCAGGTACTGTGCATCTCCAGCCTTGTTAACCAATTCTACCAGCTAAAGAAAAGGACTGCTCCAGAATTACAAAGAACTAGATAACGTTAAAATGTTCAAAAATTGGCCACAAAATGAAAACAGAATAAAAAACGCATCAGTGACTCAAGCTTGCTTAAAGTATATATCATATAGTGTATTAAAGCGACTTCTGAGCAAAAAAGAGCAACTAAAAAAAACTAAACTATTGCATTTTCAAGAGATTTCTTTGTCTTGAGCAAAGGAAGAAACAGCTTCTAGCAAAAGCCAACACTGAAATTAAAAAGCACCTGTAGTAACCACCTTGCCTGAAGAGTTATTCCATGCACAATTAACTCTTCTCTTTGCCGATTTCTTTTAGATATTTAGATTTCAATTAGATACCAAGTCCTCAAGTCTCAAGGTAGGAAGCAGTCTTCTTTACTTGAAAAAATACCTCAAACCTCTCAAAGTAGTGCTTCATATCTTGACATCCATCTGTCTTGTGACTAATACACGGTAAGTCAGAATGAACCCACACAAAATCCACATACAAACCCTGACTCCCAAGGCTGCCTACGTAAGCATCTCTCCAGGGCAAAAAGGATTGAAGAAAACTCCTACTGAGGGTCTCTCATCATCACAAAGCTACACCTAAGACTCCTCCGTTAAGAGACCAAGTCCCAAAATTTATCTGGCTGCTGCCATTGCACATTTCAACTTAGAAATCTAGAACACTGCTAGAAGTTTCTTCCAGTAGCATTGTATTAACTCTCAAGATTTAAGGACAGACATAGGAAAAGATAAATCCACAGCATGTGAAATACTTTTAAAAGTCTAGAGACATTTAATTTCTTCCTATGGCCCAATATCAGGCAGAATGTCTCACTTCAGACAGAACAATTAGATAACAAATCTGCCATTAGTCTGTAATATATGACAATACTGGTCTCCTCAGGAGAAGCATAATCTAGTTCTAAGTATTTATTGCTCTTTGAAAAGAAATCCAAAGAGCAATCAGGATGCTTCTTCTTCTTTCCTCCTTCATTAAACTAATTACATCCTTCTGGTTCATTAAGCCCTCTACTTAGTTAACTCACTGTTCATTCAGTCTTCTCGAGGTCACTTATTTTCTTGGCATCACTACCATATTTAATGCAGTTTGATTACACAGTACTTTGTACAGAAAATACTGGCCATGAGGACCATAGGTCCATGACAGTCCTGTCTCCTCCCAACTGCTGATATTCCAGGCTGTTACACAGCAGGAAATATAATATATCCTGTGGTTCAGTGAAAGGTGCTGCCTCAAGCCTTGTTTTGCTGTTCCTGAACTAATGTCCCTTCCTTCCCATGCTCAATATCTTAAAAGATACTGTGACAACTCTCTGTTAAATGAGACATAGTTACTCTCACCAGAAATGCAGATGATTGAACTACACATTTGTACCTTCTTACATGCTTTAAGCATGTAACAAATTTCAAATACATATATTCTACAAATATATACCCAAATATATGACAAAACCTACCCATTCTTTCCTTAGTTCCAGTCAGTTTTGTTTGGGTATCATCAGCCATCGTAGTTGTAAAGAACATTCATTCTGAAGGTTATTATTCTCATTTGAAAATGTATGAATGGATCAAGCTTTAATTAATGGATGCTATTATAAACAATTAAAAGTGGTAGAGGTTTAGTCTTCCAGGTGTCAGGACAAGTGGTTCTGAAGTGCAGGTGCACGCTTGGACTCTTCACATGGAAACTTATTTGCACAAGTAAGATTCAGCCTATCTGATCTTTATTGCAATAAATTATTATTATTTTATACACAGTCTTTCCTTCTTCCTCTCAAAACTATTCTCTCCAGAAATCATACCAGGCAGCCAATATTTCATTTAAAAGGACAATATTCTTCATAACATAGCATCTTCCATAGATAGTCTTCAGAAACAAGTTTGAGATGACTATAGTGTTGTATTGTAGACAAGGGTTATTTAGCCCTCTCAGAATTCTTCCTTACTGTACTCTGAGACAGCTGAAGGGCATTTGACTGACCGCATCTTTAAACCTGAAATCTCAGCTTAATCTGAGAAAAATTCTGTAGCGGGACACAAGCCATGCTATTGTAATGACCAAATGTTAACAACCATCTGCTTAATCAGAGTTTTGGAAATGGCAGCTCCCTCCTCAAAAGCAGACTGACCACACCCAGGTTGCTAATCCCTACATCCCCACTTAGGCTCCCCAAGCCTGGATGGGGTGACTTTGGTGATGAAACACTAGAGCACAAGAAATCCCCATGTCACAGCTCATCAGACTGATATTTTGCACAGGGTATGCACTGCATGCTTCCAGGAAACACAAAGCCTTGGGACACAAGGCATACAGGGACAGGATACCTCTTGAAGACTGTAATGACTGTTCCACAAAGGGCACAAATCTGCTGCATTGAGCTTCCATAGCTGGGATGAAGCAGAGCCTTCAGCTATGGGCAGGTTTCCTTTCAGAGGGTACCACCCAGCTCCAGAGAAGCAGAGCTAGAAGGTGTGAAGCATGGAAAACTACGAGACCATGGAGAAACGCAAGGACTGATGCAAACTGAGCGTTTCACCTTGGTAAGAGTGGCATATAATTACCTTCTCATATTAAAAAAAAAAAAAAAAAAAATCATTTAGATAAATCAAATTATCCGGGTGTCAATTAAAGTTATTAAAACAGTAACTTCAAATTTATTTAACACATCCACCGATGAGAGATTTTCCACTCCAATTTCAACATTCACCTAATCCAAGAGGCAGAACTGGGTATTATATAGCTTTCCTTTATCTTTGTTACAGACTCTTTAGAACTCTTTGCTTTTTCAGATACACACATCAGCTGCCAACATTTTTTCTGTATTTGGCAAATTAGGCATTTCCTTTTATCTGGTGAACTACAGTTTATGAACCACATAATGGAAATTTCAGAAAAGACACTCTCCTTGGGAAGAAACACAGCATCCACAGCCTTGAAATACAACAATATACCAAAAATAAACAAGGATGTGTTTTTCTGATTCCATGTTTTCTGTTTTATAATCCGTTAAAAGCTGCTGCAAAGTTGTATGATTTTCCTTAACACTGCAATTCTCACATTTTGCTGATTGCCTACTTGTTTCAAAAATACCATTTTCACAATGCTTAAACTGTCACATTTTTTAACTTTACCACTTTGCTTGACTGTACCCCCTTATCTGTACTTCCTGAAATTTGGTTAGGATACAAATGCTGTGGGCTATTATTTTACACTTATGAACATTTCAAAGCAGAAGCCACAGCTAGGAAGTCAGATGCTATCTTAAAGACACATGAAACATAGGAAGTTTTAGCATAATTCTAAAAAGCTGTACTTGAGCAGACACAATAGCAATACATCACAATGATCATATTTTAACAAATTTATACAATTTAACAGCAGATAGAACAAACTTTATGCATTCAAAAATCAAGATTTATCCTGTGGTGCTACTCCTACTTGTTTATAGGTTTACCAAAGGTGAATTTTGTCATTTACTAGTGGAGCACCTAACAATGTCCACCAGCTGAACCATTACTAATACTTTGTCTGAGTATTAGAGCACTGAATATTCAATAAAATAATTCCTGTCTTACTAAGCAACCACTACATCTACATCCTTTCCAACACTCTATTAAGAGAGAAAACAACTTATAACTACCATTCTCAATTCAAACACCACACATTACAAATGTGATGACAAATCATGTAGATACAATCTGCTGTCAATGTACAAAATAAGATTTTCCAAATTTTCTAAAGGAAAAAGTTAGGCATAAACAGAACTGGCAAAAAGCAGCAAAGCTGACAAGCCAAGTACAGAACTAAGAGATGCACAAAATGAGGATGAAAACCCAAATTCCACCCTCTTTGGAATATGCACTCTGTGATTGTGTAATTACTTTCACAGCCTTTTCTCCAGAAATTCCCATTTATTAGAGAGGATGGAGTGCTCTGAGTATGATTCAGCACTCTGTCAGAGGGGCTCATCTTCACAACTCTTACCACACTCACTGCTATAATTGTATGTCTCCCGTTTACTAAACAGGCAATTTCAGCGAACAAACAGCTCATGATTAATGCACTTTAACACTACTCTGGATTTAACTTCTGCTTCTGGCAAAGAATGCTTACATAATATGCAACAATTCACAAACTTTTCACAAGTTGCCACTACTTACAAGAACACTGATTTTTCATTAGGTCTTAATTATGGTAATTTAGTTTTACGCTTAAGCTTAATTTCTTAATGTTGCAGCTCCTCGTGTTGAAATAAATCACAGAATCATGGTATAAAAAAAAAGGTTGTGAGATTCTTAAGATCAAGTAATGACAATTGCAAGACCCTGTCTTCAGACCAAGATTTGAATTCCATATAGAAAAATGCCAGATACAAGAAAAACCATTAAGTACTTACTCACTAATTATTTTCTAACTAGCTCTTACTAAGAGAGGGTTGCAAGTGGACTACAGTATTGTGCAGGCAATATTGTAGAGCATATCTATAAAAGAGATAAACAGTGTACACGCAGTTTTTTATTTCCCCCTCAACAGCTGACAGTTTCACATGATTGTCTCAATAGAAAGCTACACCACAGAAAGCTCTCACAGTATGCAATTAGTGCTGTTACTCCACATTCACCCTGTCAACAACCAAAAGGAATGATTATGTCCAAGCAGTAACTGTCCTGTCAGTAGGAAACAAGAGCAGCCGTATCAGAAAACCAAACAAAATACCCTTGCTGCTCAAGGTGTAAGCCCACAACAAAAACAAGATTCTAAAGAGCCAACTGGTACTCTCCAAAGATCAGTAATTCTGTAAAATCTGCACATGGGGACAGAAATCAGCCACTGAACTGCAGTAAAGTTATTAGTACAGAGAGTTGTCTCTACAGGCTGCTATGACACACATCTCAGTATTGTAAGCAGGTTAGTAAGAAACCCAGATATTAAGAAGTCTGAAATTGCATGTGGTAAAAGCACCTGGCATTTTCAAGTGTAGAAGGCACCAATGCAAGGGAAGCTGGTTACTATGGAGCAATCTGAAATCCAAAGTAGAATGATGTCATGAAGTACAGTTCACTCACTTAGACTAAAACCAGCATTAAGCCCTAACTTACTGGGAATTTATTTTTATTATCATCAGGGAAACACACAGGAATTTTAAAAAATCCCTATTATTTACTTTTTTTCTTCTATTAATTTTTTAATTATTATTGTTAAACACATTACACTCAAATCCAAACAGAACTCTGCATTTAAACTTGCAGGAGAAAATAGAAAAGAATTACAATAATGGTCACAATATGATTTCATGCTACAAGTTGACAGAAATCAAAGCCTTCCATCCAGCGAAGCTGTCTTAAGAGAGAAAAAAAAATAATAATCCCAAACACAAAAATAAAAGCCATTTCAGAAGGACTCTTGCTGTTTTTTAAGAATCCTCATCAAAACTTTGTATGTACTGTATGAGACCATACACATCTCTCTTAAAATGAGAACTAACTATCTTCTCTCAAACCCTGGAAACAAAGCTATGAATTTCACTCATTCACTACTGAGAAAAAGTTTCCAAAATAAACCTTTGCAAAGAAATGCTACATTTAACTGACACAAATGTTAAATAGCAGAAACTTTCTACCTATTTTCATGCACAGAATTTTAAATCCTTTAACTCCCTAATGAAATGGTGACTACTCAACAATTCCAAGACTAGCTCTACCGTAGAATAAAGCTCTCCACTAAGTTTTTGAAATCCATTTTTACAAGGCAAACACCTCAACAGTATAATTAGGCCAGTACTAAATGGGAAGTTTTATCTTAGAATAGGAGCATACATGCAGTTCACTTCCTACTAGAATACATTTAGGCTTTCCTCTCTTCTTTTACTGCTTCACTTCTCCTTCTCCCCAGCAAAAAAATCTCTTTTCCTTTTCCTAGACCTACTTCCCACACACTGCAAAAAAACTCCTCCCTGTGAAATGATGACCTCATGCTCCTAGCCCATCTCCTTCTACGGAGCAATTCCGGGCATGCTGCCAGCTCTCTCCGCCTTCAGCCTGACATGGCAAACATACCTTCCTTCACCCTGCCGCTTCCCAGCTGAGGGAACATCGAGGGCAGGCGGCAAGTGGGGAGGGCAGACCAGGCAGGGAGAGGAAGTTTCCCACGGACAAAGAACAGACCACCAGATGCCTGCCTCACTCTCGGATCTAACACAACTTCATACCACCAAAGCACCTCTGCTCTCCATGAAGAATGACACTGAGCTCTGAACACTTAAATAATGGAAATACATCCCATGTCACCTAACTGCAGTGCAACGTCCGTAGCCAAGCCCTACTTCCCTCATTATGATGTTAGTTAAACTAATCTAGTGGAGCAAATGTCACCTCTCCTCCTCTCCTCAGAAAGGCCCATCTTACCTTTGCATCACTAAAGTTCTTTGATACTGAAATTGGATGGACATCCTGTGCTTACACTTTTACATTACCTTTTGTAGCTAGTTAGTCTTTAAGCTCTATGTAAAAACTTCAGAGGAACTGAAAATTTCTGTTCTCTATAATATTTATCACCTTCTTTGGCCTGTCTTTGCTTTCAAGTATCAGAATTATTTCTACATTATCATTTTTTATACTGGCAATCCAAAAATCAAGTGACAAAGGATCTTCCTTTGAAAGATTCAGCTGTGACATGAAGTTACAGTTGTAGAAAATCAGGAAAGGTGATGGATAACTGAGCTTTTGCTCAGTTAGTAAGTGACCTTGCACATATGAGACTTGATATCCTCCCTCAAAGAAATATCTCTGAAGCCCAGCTCTTCCGGGGTTAAAATTCCATGTGTGCATATTTTAAAGTTGTAACAGTACTGACAATTTCTGTCAGTATATTATAAAGGAATTTATAAAATGAGAGAACATACATTGGTCCCACCAATAATAATCCTTACTCTAACTGAACCTACAACGTGTCCATCACCTAGCTTTGACTGTGAGCAGATGATGTGTGAATGTCCCACCTCTTTGAGACTCTCAAAGATTAATCCTCACACGTAATAAACTGTAGCAGCAATCTCTTTGTTAGGCATTATTCAGCAAGTAAAATTAACTCATTTTAATACCCAATAAATTTTTTTAGTCAAGAAGTTTCATGCACCACACCTGGTTTGTTTCACACCACAACTCCTCAAAGGAATCTGCATTAGAATACAGCAAAGCACCAAAGCCACTTTGAGCAGGTCTGCTTCAAAGTAGGGAAAAGTTATTTCATCTACTTGAAAAGCAGTGATGCCCTCCTGCAAAGAGAAAATAAGCTGGCTTGTTTCAAAGGCCTTTCAAAACCCTTGTTGTTCACACAGGATGTGTCATTTCAGGGGTGCATGCTCATGTAAAGTCAAACCAAAGAGAAACATACACCAATATGAAAAGAGATATTTAATGCCCTTCCGTATAATCCATTCTCGAACACCAAATATGTGAGTATTCAGTATCCCTGCAGATACCAAAATCTCAAACACACAAAGCATTAAAACGCACACGAAAAGCGCCGGGGCAGAGGCACTGAGAAGGCCCCACCGTGCAGGCTCCAACGCTAATGCAGAAGCAAAGGCAGCCGCCGTGTCGTACAGAGCTGTCACGGAGGGACCAAGGAGGGACAGAACTCAAAAACCCAAACCGACCCCCCCGGCTGTTGGGGGTCGCGGGGATGGTCACCCACCGCAGTTCCTGGCGGTGGCCGGCGCGTCCTCCCGTTACTCCCAGCACTTCCAGCCCAGCAGGAGCACGGCAGAGAACAGACACGCCGGGCACCGCCGGTCCAGGGCCGAACCCGCCCTTTGCCTCCCCCCGCCCCAGACCTCGGCGGCGGACCGGGGAGGCGGCGGGGGCGGGATCCGCGCCCGCCGCTCTGCCCCTGCCTTGCCGGGGCGGAGCCGCCGCCGGGCGAGCGGCGCCTCTGACACCTCCCCGCGGGACGCGACCGGGACGCGACCGGTCAAGAAGTCAATCACTTCTTGATGATTGC
>JACBWW010000044.1:1959984-1971138 GCA_020086605.1 Lanius collurio | reverse complement strand
GCTGCCCGCGCCGCCTCAGGGACCTGTAGGTACCCGCAGGACGGAGGCGCGGGATGCTCAGCGGTGGGAGATGCTGGGAGAGTCACTCCTGGGAATCGCAGCTGCCGGCGGACAGACGGACAAGGAGTCCCCCCCGTGTTTTGATGGTTTGGCAGCTCCGTGTCAGGGAGAGGCCGCGAGAAGTGAAAAAAAGAAAGGGGATGAAGAAGAGAATGGGGGTTTAAGGAGAAAAGGGGGAAATATAAGGGGCGAAAAATAAAAAAGGCATGGGGAAGAAAGGAAAAAAGGGAAAAGGAGGAAGAAAAAGTAAACAAATAGGAAAAGAAGGGGGGAAAGAAAAAAAATGGAAAAAAGAAAGAAGACGAAAAAGAAGAAAAAAATGGAAGGAAAAATGAAGGCAAAAAAAAGAAGGGAAAGAAAAGGGGGGGTGGCAAAAAAAAGAAAAACAAAAAAAAAGGAGGGAAAAAAAGACTCAAAAAAAAAAAAGCTGGAATTGTGACACTACCTTGATAAGTTTAGGTAAAACCCATGAATATTAAAGCTTTTTATATTGTCTTTTATAATAGATTATGCTCAAAGCAAATTAAAAAAAAAAAAAAAGAATTTAATGAAGTAGCAATAACAAAGTCTGGTAGCACAATCCATTTCATATGTACTGAAGAGCCCCTTAACAGTTTAGATTAGAGTTATAGATAAGTATCCTTTTTTATTCCCCGAGAGGTTGACAGCGACTGGTATTTAGGAAGGAGGCTAAAAACCAAGATGTGCACAGAGCAGTCATATTCCAATTCATAGCTTCTTTTTAGACCAGAGTGTTTAAAGAGAGCTAATGAAGTTTTGCTGTGTGCAGTTTTCCACCTCTGTTTAAGCCATTCACACCTTTTCTTCCCAAACAGCTTATAGAAGTAATTTCCTTTATTTACCTGTTTATGAAATGAGAAAAAATTGCATTCCTTTGTACCTCATCTCTATGCACCTTGAGGCAAATTGAGACCTATATGCAGTCATAAACAAATGTGCATAGTACTGAAGAAAACAAAAAGCTGTTTAGTTAGAAAATGGAAGTTTAAGATGTAATTTACATTTGTAGATTTCCAACTATGTTAAATGTGAGATAAAAATTTCACATGCTAACACTGAATTCGCTGGAAGAAACCAATTAGAATGTTTTATGACAAATGCAGGTGGAAACAACCTGAGCCACTCTTGGTTCAGCTATATTCACGCATAGAGTATTTCATTGGGCAGATATCTTGTTGGTCTCACATGCCTACAGAAGATGTGGCGTGATTTTTGTCTATAGTTTAGCTGGCCTCCAAACCCTTCAGCTTTGTAAAACTGGTAGGCAGTGATATGAGAGGAGAAAAACCTTTCCTCATTAGTTTTCTGATTAGAATTTTTTAAGCTTTATTAAAGAACCTAGTTCATTTTTGAGGAAGAGAGGGTTCTATGCATTTTTTTATGTAATAAGGTTGGCTTTTATTCCCCAAAGCTTTGTTAAATAGAGGCGAAAAAGAGATGGTCCTATACTACGGTCACTGACAGTGTAGTGTAGACATATGCAAAATATTTTGAAAATCAAATTGTTAATTTTATATAGAAAGTGCAATCATTATTTGAATACAAAAAGCTTTAAAAGTATATCAGCACTTGCAATTAAAATCCAAATTAGCAAATTTATTTGTAAAAGGATGCAGATCTCAATCCTTTTCTCTCCTCCCTATACCAGTCTTCCAGTTCTGCACACATTCCTTCCCTCACCCTAGTACATACTTTGCCTTTTTCCTCCCAAGGCTCACCCAGGACCCAGTGCCTAAGAACAAAATTGGAGAGACTGCTTCCTGCAAGTATCAAAAGAAACAAAAAGGATCAGGGAAATCGATGTGTTCTTGCTTCAACACATTCTGTCAGTCCCCAGATGTACTTTCTTCCAGCCTCCCCCCTCTGCTCCTGTAGCAGGATGCTCTGCCTAATTGAGAGTAAAACAGAGTAAAAAAACCCTGTTTGTAAAGATTATCAGTGGTGGATGGAGAAGGGGCTTCATGCTGTGTTTGGTGTTGAAGAATCAGCCCGATTCATCAGTCCCAAATTTAGATTTTCTGAGGATATGAAGAACAATGTTTCCTGACAGAAATTGGCACTGGTGAGGATGTGGCAGGTGAAGTAGCTGTTAGAGGCACCAGCGAGTGATAGTGATTCTATCTTATTTCAAGATGCTGAGGTGATGCTGGAGGTCCAGAGACATCTGACTCTGGATCACTCCATACCACCAAAGCCCAGCCCCTCTTTTTAATGGCAGAGAATTCCAGCACACCACTTCCCAGAGTGTGTGGGTAGATTCCACACTTGGATGGGGATGGCCCTCAATGCTACTCCTCAAGGCTGAGAAAAAAGGATTTGCTCTTGATTGCTGGTATGGGTAACATCAATCTCTGGTTAATAATTGTTTTGCTGGCTTTAATATCATTCATTCAATATTGCTTCAATAATTCATGCGCTATACTAGTAGATCCTAGTAGTTATAACTATCTTCACTGTGTAGTAACTAATTCTGATTAAGATCCATTAGTCTAAGCATTTTTATCATCAACGAAAATAATTCTTCTGTATTTGTTCGCTATCCTTAACTCTGCAGGACAAAGCTGTACTAAGGTACAATTATGCCTATAAAAATCTTCAGACTTAATCTCTTGACCAAGTCTGGACTGGGTTTGGATCCAGCCACACCTAGGTACCTGAGGAGAACATTGGAAAGCTTGAACCTTTCAGAACCTTATGATGCAGCAGGAGGGTTTCCCTTGTAAACCATGTTGAAAATTTCCATTTTGCCCTCAGCAGGTCCTAATGTTTACTCCTACACATTATATCTTCATGCTAGACCAGAGGTGATCAGCATCAATACTTAATATCTGCTGGTTTGGACAACGGTGGCATTGAAGCATTATTTCACACCTCATTGCAAAACTGCCTCCCAGGAAACTGGCAAGCACCTGGACGCGTGCCGAGTTCCATGGTGCAACTCCTCAACAGCTACCAGGCAGGGTACTTCATGGCCCAACCACCTGAAACAATAGCAGCCATCCTGTAAAAATACCTGAAGAAATCAGTTCAGTGTCCTGGGTCTTTCTTCACCTCTCACATGACTCATTTTCTGTAAGCCCATGCTTCAGTTTCTTCTGGCTTCCCAAATACCAGAGAATTTTCAGTCTATCATAATTTCTTCACCCACCATTGTAACCCTAGAAATACCGGAGATTTGCTTCTTAAGGAGTAAAACTCTTGTCCTATTTAGGTAAGATATAGGTTTCAAGAATCCTTTTCCCTTTGTTCTTCTGCTTGCTGCAACTCCTCTGGTATATGGGAAGTCTATAATTCAGTCAGCATATTTTCATGATTTGTAATGCTTCTTTTCTACCTTTATCTAGTTTCTTTGTTTATGGCACATTGCCTGAAATTCCTGGATGTGACATGCAAGTTATCTGTTGTTCTATACTGCTGATATTGGTGTTGAAAAACCTCTAAGTTATTCTTAGGAGACATACTGTAGCATTATATTACTTCAAGAATAATGACTGTAAGCTACATTACATGCCTGGAAGGGAAATATAAATGTAGGAAATAGAGAGATGGAAAGTTCCTTATTATCACTCTTTCAAAGTGCTGGAGTAAAATGGGAGTCATTGCAAAACTCAACTTTAAAAAAAGCTCCTGGATATACTAAAGAATTCTACTATGTGCAAGTCAGCTGTACAGAAAGTTTAATATAGATATATACTCAGAAGTAAAGATTATAAAGATATGTCTGTGAAAATAATAGATTTTAAAAGAAAACCCAACAAAAACGTTATCTCTGGCTTGTATCCTGCAGTATGTTTCCTTGATCTCCAAAAAGGAATATTAATTCCTTCCTGTTGAGTTAGATTTACTGCAGTTCCTTGATGAGTTAGGCATGAATGTTTTTTTTCTAAACTATTGTACATCTTGAAAAAAATTGCAGTTTTTACCATTTTACTCATTCTTTTCTTATTTTCTCTCACTGTTATTGTAAAGAAATACTGGAAAACATTTAAATAACTATACAAAATGTGTATTAAAGCACCAGAGCTTTTGTGGCAGGAAGAGAATAATGTTGCTATCACTTGTATGAAAATTACTCTGGTTCTTCTATTGCATATCCAGATAATAACATCATAAAACTGAAGCATGTTAAAGCAATGAAGCAAAGAGCATGTGAATACAGAGCTAAGCAAACAGCTGAACTCTCTTTTTACCTCTGCTGTAGGTATTCTACTTATGCAAAGCACTCTCTGCCTCAGTATTTCTATCTATAAATGACAACATCAATACTTTCCTTAAGGGATTTTATAAGGTGTAGATTGTTAATATTCATAAAGCATTTTCAAATTTTTGTATGGAAAAGGTGAAAAAATGCTAATAATAGTAAGCAGAATAAGGATATTATAGTTATTCTATCACTGATTATAGAAGTCTTATTTTCATATTCTTTTTAGAGATTTTCATTATTACCTGCTATTTTTCTCCTCTCTTCCCTTCTTTTTCTCCCACCCCCATTTTGTATTTCATATTTTGAATTTCAATGTCTGTTGCTATGACAACACCACGATCTGACTAGTGCTGCCTTCAAACCCTTTTCAAATCTATGCTGTGCTATTTAAAACTACACATTTTGTGTTTAAGGGGCCTGGAGGTTTCCTTAGAATATCCTGACAGGATTTTCCCAGCCATAAGCTATGGTGCAGACACACATTTCTAAATCCTAGTACTTGCCTATGCTTTTCCATCCCAATACATATTAATTTGAATATTTGCTTCTCTGTGGTGGCTGAATAAATGATGGTGGAATTAACAGAAGTAATCGTACTTGTACATTTCCATAAACATTTACATATATGCACATATATGTGTATATACATATACAAATAATCAGGCTCAATGTGCACATACACAATTTGTTTCTCATCTGTGTAAACTATAATCTGTCACAGAACTTCTCAGAGAAGTAAAAGGAACCAGCACATTCTGTTAAATTTTTACAATGAATTAAAACTCAGCAGACATAAGGAAAGATTGCCGGTGATGTGAGAGAATTCAAGTTGTGGTTTTATTCTTAGAAACTGCTACTGATCCCTGCTAATACCTGAGTACAAAAAACAAGCACGCAGTGGAGTATCCGCTCATAATCCAAAGCTAAAGATAGAAATGCAAATTTCTGATTTTGCATTCAAATTTCTGATTTTACATTCAAGCTCCTGATTTCCTAAAACTAAAATCCTGATAAATTTACTGCTGTTACCATTAATTAGTCATAGGCTGCAGCCTAACAGATGGTCTCAGATACACTGCTCAAGTATTGGAGCACACACACAGGAATCTTAACAGGGGATTTAAATTATGTCCTGCATCAACTTGTGATAAGGGAGGAGACAGAAGACCTACAGATAAGTTCCTGAGCATTTAGATCAATTGAAAAATAATTACAGACTTTATGCAATGTCATTACAATGATCCCACGTTACTGATATGACAAGCCCAAATTTTATCCTGTGCATCAGATGGCATTACAGACTGACAGACTTTTAATTTTCCTACCTCTAGCTCTATGGAGCAATTTTGCTAATCCATATTATCCATGCTTCTGACTAATTAAAAAAATAAACCAAAAAACAATCAAGCCAACAAAACCAAAGCTGGTTATTACTCTTAAGCTAAATGAGTAATAATTTCTCAGCTAAATGTCTCTCCTTGTAAATCACGGGATTTATATTTTGCTGCTCACTTATCCAGACCGGAAAACAGTGTAAATGTTTACCATTCTGATAGTACAGAAGCCACCTTAAAAGATTTCAGTGGTGGTAAAGCAAATTCATTTTCCAGCTGCAAGAAAGCATGTCAGCTGTATGTGGATGTACCTAGGTAAAAACCCACTGAGCGTTCTGTTGGTATTTTATTTCAGACTGCTGTTCATTATTTTAAATCTTTGGATACAATATCTGAAGTCAGAGTTGATTCCTCTGCTACCCTTCCACCTTAGAGCTATTTCCCTCCTCAGTCTTTAGCATTTTCCTCACTTCTGCTCCCAGAAGTGTTTATACAACTGTCTGCAAAAGAGGTAAGGGAGATTACCTGGCTTTAAGAGAATACTCTTACTGTTATTTTAAAATGTACTTAATTTCATTATGTAAGTCTTGTTATGATTTCCCAAACAAAGTGTGCTCCCTATCTGCTGAACACCACAGCCAGAAAGCTGTTGAGCTAGCGCAATTCAGCCACACAAGGCTCAGTGTGAGCAGTCTGGGAAGGAGAATGAGTGTAGCAATTCCTCAGGCTACTACTGCTACTAAAGAATACCTTTCCTGAAGCAGCAGGGTGAAATTACCTCTTTGGTGGCATCATACTGACCCTTCCAAACCTGGGATAGGAGATTTTTTTCTACTCTGAGAAGACAGAAGTGTAATGCACATGCTTTGAGACATTTAAATAAATCCTGGCCTTCACTGTGAATACATTTGTATAAAACAGTTTTCAATGTATTAAAAAAACCCACCTTGAGGACAAATTTCAGCTTGAAGTATTCCTGTGTTTCACACTCAATGCACATTCCTCCTCCCATGCTGCAATTTGCTACTACCCTAGGTAGTGCTGACACAGCTTTTGGTAGGATTACATTGTGAACAAAACTGATAAAACTAAATAAATCCTGCATGATAAAACTAAATAAGTCCTGCAAGCAAACAAACAAACAAACAAAAAAAATCTTTAAAACAGAACTTGTTAATCTATGGTCTAGTGTAGATGCTAAAAAACCTAGCAGAGAAACTTTCCAGCTTCTCACAGCCCCTTGTGAAAGCTTTCATTCTCATGTGGACTAGCTGATTAAAGAGTTTGAGAATTTGTAAACTATTTTCAGGTGCAGGCTGTGTGGGAATGTTTTGGTTCGTTGAGAATAATAATTGAAAATTGGTGGTCTACATCTCAGCCCATCACTTTGGTAGGTGGTGGACCAATAGACCAATCATCTTCTTTCTCTATTGCAAACCATACTATAAAAGACAGGTTTTTCATTAAACATGGCCTTGGCCATATTTTCCTGACCTAAGTTTGTGTTGTGTTTCTCACAGTCCCTGAGGACAACAGCAACAGTCTACAAGCTCAGCCTTTGCCTTGAGACAGCAGAACAGATTGAAGATTTAATCACTCTGGATAGCTTATATCTACTATGGTAAAGAACAGGAGTCTTTCTATAATGTAAGCAGCAGCAGAAGATAAAGGTAAACTTCTTCATTAAACTGGAAGTCCCCAAGAAGGCAGACATGAGACAGAGGGGAGAGTTTATAAGATTACGTATTTCTTAGGTGTTGTTCCTTTAAGGAAAAGCTTTTAGGATGAAAGGTTTGTATAAATTTGTCTCCACAGCACCATGGCTGGTTAAGCAACTTGACATCTTTATAGAAAAGTGATGGAGAGGTGTTTCCCAGAGCCAGTGTACCAAGAGATGCAGCTCTTCCCTAAAACTCTCCCTAGATGTAACAAAAAAAGTTGCATGGATTTGATTTGTGAAATTGGATTACTCTACTGTTATTTTTAGCTTTCTCTTGTGCCAAGGGTTATTAAAATTAAAACCTGTTAAAATATTTTTCTCTCTTCCTCATTTCCATACTTGGGAGGGTTTGGGTTTTTTCTGAATGAGGTATGTCCCTCATTTTTTAATTTTGGCTTTGCTACCTAGATAGACCTCAAGGGAAAAGACAAAGTACTATTGTTGTCAAGATGTCAGAAACATATTATTAAAATCCTTTAAATTCTATGTCTTTTTGTAATAGAACTGTCCTGTCTGGCAATATTTTTTCAGTACCCATTAGTAAGACAGTACCTGCAGGTACACCATGTCACTGCAAACTACGGAGCTGAAGAATTTAGGAAGAGACAACAGTGGAGCTCCCAAGGCAAAAAACGTCAATTTTGCCATTATTTACTTTGAAACTTTTATGAAGAGACACAGATATTTCCTTAGAAATTCTCTAAAATGGAATTTCTTCTTATCAAAAACTGCTTTAGATTCCTGGGGCTCAGTTCCCTGGGATACTTCACACATCATGACTCTTCTTGAAGCCGAGTGTGTTTCACAACTGAAATTGTCTTTTAACTATTACATGGCACAGCAATAATAACTGGGTACAAAGAGTATCTATCATACAGTTTTTGACATTCTGAGTCCATCACAAACTGCTTCTAACTATGTAAGAGCTCACACATCTTGCCTGGAAAGACCAGTTAGTGAGGTCTGTGAATAAGCATACATACATTAACAAATAGATTCTCTCAGAAGGTAAATGGGGGAAAAATAATTTTTAGAAAAATATTAAAAAAAAAAAAGAGAAAGAGAGAGAGAATGGAGATCAACAGTTTCCTCAGGATTTAATACAAACTCGACTGCAACCTGCTCTAGTAAAATGATGACCAGTTCACTAGATCCTAGCCCCGGAAATTAAGCTGGTGCTTGCTGGTGTATCTAATATATTGTTCTACTTGACATGTAATGAGTATTTAGCAGATTATATCACATTTATACAGTTTAGGTAGCCCCTGGCAGGCCTACACCATGTTTTAAGGATGGATAAGTACACGTACACTTTTCCATTCACTCTGGCAAGTGAATCACTCTGAAACCAGCAGCAGGATTTGCAAACAAGGGCTTTATGCAACAGTGACCATTATACCACATGGCAGGAAGCCTTTGCTGGGGAAGTGCTGATACCCTGCACATTGAAGCCAGTGTGTATTGGCAGTGATGGAGTGGGAGCACACCCAAAGGCCAGCAGGATGAATTCCACAGCTTGCAGCAATATGTAACAAATGAAAAATAGGCAGATATCCATCTTCCCTCTTTGAACACCTGCAGGTGAAAATGTAACAAATTGATTAGTAGGTTTTTACCTTTTTTGCCCTTGACTAATCAGCTGCAGTAAATCAGTTGTGCCCTCTAGAATCCAAAGCAGGATATGACAAGCTTCTGCCTTGATTCTGTTTAATTCTTTAAATGAAAAAGTCAACAAAATACCTTTTAAATGAAACATTTGTCAAAATAGTTTTCTTTGTTTCACAAATGTTGACATCATCTCTACTTTATTTGCATTGTATGTAGTCATGAAAAGTGTGTCTTGTAAAAAATGGGATTTTCCCTTCTTAGTAGATATTCTAGGATGATGTTTATACTCTTTTAGTTGAAACTGCACTAAAATTGTTGATTAAAGGGCACAGAATATAATGTCTGTAGCTTATGCGCATTTTTCACTATTAATATCAACTTACAGAAATTTCTTCGCTAGTATATGTCAGATATCTGGTTTGTGCTTAGCTAAAAAATAATCTTTTTCAGCTGTAGGAAATACTGGTTTGGTCTTATTTATTATGGTACTTTTAGATGATGAGACAACTACATTTAAAGACACATTCTCTGTGTTTCATCTGAGTGTTTTATATAATTTATAAATGCAACAACATGTCTAACCTTGAAAAGAGTGTATGTTGCAAGACTGGTTTTGCTGCATTAATCCAAGATTTCCATTGGCACCTTTTCTATGAATTACTCAAATAAACATCTCTAAATGTCTTACATAATTATTCTCTATTCAAGCAAGACATGGCAGAGTTGTTGCTTTGGCCTTTCTATGTAGTAACATGGATAGCTGTGAACTCCGCAAGTATTTGTGACAATGTCTTGTTCCCAGTCACCTATGTCTCAACATTTGAGTTGTGAGTGCAGAGAACCAGCCAACTCAAAATGTAATCAAGACTAGGTGCCAGAGGACAGCAGAGGACCAGGGTCTCCCCAGGCCCAGGGAGACAAGGGGAACCCATCTCTCTCATGACAGGAGCCTCACAGCAATCTCAGCACTCCAGGAAGGGAGCAGGCCAGTTGCTCAGTGTGGGTAGGATGAAGGTAAGAGCAACCCCACGTCCAGGGCATCTCACAAGTCCATGAGGATAGGGCAGGACTAGGATCAAGCCAAGAAATCACCCTACAGGTCAGCATATGGGCAGGTGTGGCTGGAGACCAGCACTCCTTAAATGGAGCCCTTGTGCCCATGGGAGAAGGTGGAAGTTTGTCACAGGGGGGCCACATGAGGCTGAGCAGAGCCACAGAGGTCAAATAGTGCCCCACGCGAAGATGGCCATGAAGGGATTTTTGAGGGACATGCTATGCTCTTCATGACCTTCTGCTTGACTTGCTCCTATTTATCAATGATTTTTTTACTGGATGTCCAAAACTGGAGTCAGGAGTACTGTAGACATAGTCCGAGAGCTGCATGAGGCATGATAACCACTTCCCTTAACCTGTGCTCATGTTATCACAGGCTGGGATGCTTTTGGCCTTCTTTGCTACAGTGCACAGAGCTGAATCGCTCAAATTGCTCCACACCAGGACCTTCAGCTCTTTTCCAGCAGAGCTGCTCCATAACATCCTACTCTAGTTACAAAAGTAATGTAGAGGAGGATATTCAAAGCCTTACAAGGATCATAATATAGTCAGTGAATAAAGGTACAAATGCAAAGGAAAGAAGTAGTCAAAAACTGTAAAAGTTAAAGCAAATTAGTCACTTTGTTATGCAGATTTTATGTTGTGTTTGCCTACTAGTAGCTGTTCTGAGAACCACAAACCTAATATATCATAGAATCAAAGAATTATAAAATCATAGAATGGTTTGGGCCGGAAGAGACTTTTAGAAGCCATGTAGTGCAACACCCTAAAATAAGCAGCAACACCTTCAAACAAATCAGGTAGCTCAGAGCACCATCCAGCCTGACCTTGAGTAATTCCAGGAATGGGTTATCTACAGCTTCTCAAAGGAGCCTCTTCTAGAGTTTCACCACCATCACCAAAAAAATTTCATCCTTATCTACTCTAAATCTACTCTCTTACAGTTTAAATCATTACCCACTGTGCTATTTCTACAGGCCATGTTAAAAACTCCCTCCCCATTTTTCTTATACAGTCCATTTAAGTATTGAAATGCCACAGGAAGATCTCCCCAGAGCCTTCTCCTCTCCAGGCTGAACAATTCCAACTCTGATAATTTTTGTGGCTTCCTCTGGGCTCTCCAACAGCTCCATGTCCTTCCTGTGCTGGGACCC
>JACBWW010000044.1:1945917-1959724 GCA_020086605.1 Lanius collurio | reverse complement strand
TGGAATAAAAATATGACATATTAAAAGTGTGGAAAAGTGTTGCTTTAGGGTTTTTGGGGGGGCTTGGTTTTTAAAAAGAAGACATCAAAGACAAAGGGAGAGGAGATGAGAGGAGAGGAGAGGAGAGGAGAGGAGAGGAGAGGAGAGGAGAGGAGAGGAGAGGAGAGGAGAGGAGAGGAGAAAAATTTACATTAATTTAATCAAAATTGTAAACACTACCCGCTTTTAATAAGCACTGTAAATTGGAATCTGGTTAGTATGAGTTTTAATAATGGATCTCTTTTAAAAGTGTCAGAAATCCTTTAGTGAAAGTAAGGCAAAATTTTTGTGCCATATTGTAAAAATTTTACCCTTGAACTGTATTTTAAATTTTGCACTACAGCATATGGCCATAAGTATATTAGAGATGAAATGTATGTTTCAGAAACTCTGATACCTTCTGATTTCACACTCATTTCTTCCCTTTTACTTCTGAAGATAGGAAGAACCCGACTTGTTTCTCACACAGATAATTCTAGTAAAGAATATTACATTCTGATTAAATTCTGCTACAGAAGGATAATATTTTAAGTGAAATTGGAAAGGTAAGGAACAGCAAAGAATTACTAAATGTCAATTATATAAGAGCAATTTTCTGCTGTAATTTATTTTCTGTCTGGCTGTGCATATTGATGGCATAACATACCCAGAGCTGTCCTGTTGTGTTTTGTGGATACAACTTTCCTGCCCACTGACATATCAACACATTATCATTCTATGGAATCTTTTTTCTGCTAATTTTCAATGGTATTGAATTTATTTTTTTTAACCTTTTGCTTTGCTTTTTTCAAGCTTGATGTTTCTATTTAATTCCTACTGAGGTTTTTTTTGCTTGCCTTCTAATTGTGATGTTATTGGTTCACTGTCTTACTATAACTAACAGTATTTTATTGTAGCTAGAGGATTTTCAGATTTCATGTCACTCATGGACTCTTCTTTTTTTAAGAAAAGTACTTTTCAACCATAGTTAACAGAACGTATCCTGGTTTTGTAGATGTATATTTGCAAAATTTGGATTTCTCCAAGTGATAGATTCTGGACAGTATACCTCACATTACACTTCAGAAACCAAACTATAAATTTTTCCCTTGGCTACCACCTGTGATCTGATAAATTTTGATCTCTGTGAAGGGGTGCATCCTATTCCTACTGGAATAAATATGTAATCTGCGTGCTGTTTCCCAGAACCATGACTCGAATGAGACATCCATCTTATTACAACTTTGTAAGCATTAGAAATACCAGGAAGAAAATTTGCTGTGAAACTTACTGTGTAAGATCTGCTTCACCAGTGTACAGTGCTTAATCCTGTAACCTGCTGTGCAAGAACCTCCCATACAGGAGTTCTGACATGCAATTTTTATTTATCTTCAGGCCTGGTAAAACAAGAGTACTGCCTCCCTGAAGTTCACCCCTCTGTTTCTAACCTGCCATTCAGATTTTCTGCAGTGAGAGTAAATGCTCACTGTTGTGCCTGTTTCTTGCCTGTTCCCTCTCTTAAGGTCAGCCAGGCTGCTCTGTCAGTTTCTAAATAATGCAGACTCTACAGGCTGAGACTCACCAACTTAGACTTCTCCTGTTCATGGTAGCTCTTTACTGGTTGCTAAACAGGGCTGGGTTACCAACCAGCACTTCAAGGCTTATAAATTTGTGGTATATTTGAATATTCCTAATACTGAGTGTACTCGAAAGCAGTACTTTTGATTAAAAATGTAACAAAGCAGGAGCTAAAAACTGGAACAGGTAAATTGCCTATTTCTGAAATGTGTGAGTTCTCCAGTTTCAAGGGAAAACATTGTTTTAGAAAAAAGAGGATCTCTTATTCTTTATAAAATCATTAAGGTGGATGTGAAAGAAAGTTGGGAATTCTTCATCACTGGGATTTAGATAAGCATTTAATTTTGGATAAGAATTTAATTTCTAATACTCCAATCTTTTGTCTTGCAGCTTGTCCTGCACCTCATCACAACAGCATTTTTGTTTTGCAAATGGGCTTGATGATGAAATTACCAACAGTAATGTGAGCTATAGATGTAAAAGAGATATTGACAGGATATCTTTTCACATGTTCCATTCATTGTTTTCCAGATAAGAGAATATACAGAACTATTACAGAAGGTAATAAAATTCATCACTAGTGAAGCTTGTGACCTAAAACTTGCAACCATTTGCATTGCATTACATTACTTATTAGAGTTTCCCCTGTGGTCTCTTGAATGTCCTTTTCCCCTTTGCCCAAAGTGAAAATTCAGATCTGAATCGTTGTAGAAGTAGATTTAAAAGGATTTTGCCTTTCATTACACTTAAGTGACCAAGAGAGATTTCTGAAGTACTCAGGGATGCTGAAACTCCTCTGCTACACCTGGCAACTTCTTGAAGCTTCTTAGCAAACATCTGCCAGGGGCTGAATTTTCCATCTGTATGTCTAAAGCATTCAAATTTACCTGGGGCAGAGGATTTCTAAAATTCATTGGAAATCTAAAACCCATTGTCAGGGCAATGAAGATAAAGTATGAGAACTTCCATCTCTATTATGGTAATTGGTGCCTGGAGCACAAAATGACATGCTATATATTGTCACAGGGTGTCTTCTCAGACCCATCTGTTTGTACTTGGCCTGGATGATGAGTTCAGACAATTCATCGTTTGGTTCCACAGAGACTCTTTCTTCTCTCAAGCTTTACGATTATGGCTGGTTTTATGCTCGTCTCATTCCAGCCCTGCTTCTGGAAAGATGCCCAGTGATTCAGGAAAAGTTAATACACTGTCCTGTATTAGGAATACTGCCTGATACCTTTCAAAATGGAACATTTATCCAGTAAAGTGTGACAGGCTAACTTAAATTCACCGTTATCTGTATGTCTGTGACACAAAATCTTACAGTTTTAACATTCATAATTTTCTTGTTCACAGGTTACAGTCATATTTGGTGTTCACTAGAGTCCTAGCAGTGTGGGAAAACAAAAAAAATGAAAAAGCATTAAACCCAGCAATCACTGGATACCAACCACCAAGGTGTTAATTATGTGTACTAAGTAACTACTTGTATGCATGAACTCCAAATAGTTTTTAAAGGGGATAAATTCAATTCCCTTTCCATGCTGTCATTTTACATTTTTTCTAACTTTTAACCTTTAAACTCACATGAAAATAGAAAGGAAGCTTGAAAGACTTAAAATCATAAATTAAAATACACCTTATCCCTATCAGTCTTGATTTACGTTATACCTTGTTAATTCTCCTTCATTGTAAAATGAAGTTGTGTACAAAAATACAAGACCACTAACTGAGATACCTTTATCTAACAAGCTAGTATTTTAAACTTTCATGGCCTTCCTTTCTCTTCCATATGTATGAGAAATTTTGAATATTAAGATTGTTCAGTACTGTCTGGGAAAAGTGACATCCCATACTTTGCATTTTTGTGAAAGAACAAGTAAACAAACAAACAAACAACAAAAGCAGAAACAAACTCCTGGTATTTGACGGCAACTGAATCTCGGACCCAGACTGGCAGGGAATCTGAATCGTTTATTCAAAGGAATGAGCTGGTTTTACACACTTTTCTAAGACACAGCATTTCCTTACATGTCATGACCTATCCCGTGTTGCCACACCAGTAACACACTTTCCAAATGTCCTTGTACGGGACGATCACTCGCTGTTCACCCGTCTGTCAGCTCCTGCAGGCTCCCCTCTGTAGGGTCTGCCCTGTGACACCTCCTCTCCCCAGGGTCTGGTGGAGACAGGAGTCTCTGTGCTGCCATGTGCTCCTTTGTGCTGCCATGTGCCAATGCAGGCAGGTTTTACAGCTCACAACCCAATTCTCTCTTATAATTCTGCATAGGTATTCTGAGGAGAAATTCTAAAAATTTAGGAAAAAATTATTTTATATTACTTACCTGTCTCTGCTTGTTTTGTAGAGAGCTTGAGAATACCTCTTCCCTTTTCTATAGATTTTTTAAAAAAATAATACGGAAAAGTATATTTATTTCTAAAAACCCAATGTCCCATACATTTAAGGATCATTAGTCTATGTTTTATTAAAAGATGTCTGTGAAGCAAGGGATATGGGCTACTGGGACACTATGACACATGCAGAGTTTTCTGACTGACTTATTAAGGAAAGATGCTGCAATCAGAGCAATGAATAACGATCAGACAATCAGAGCACTGCCAACAGAATTAGAAAGGTGACTTTCTGAAGGCAAAACCAAGCCATCAGTGTGAATTTCTAATCTAGTTTTTATACTTACAAATGCTGAGAGCAGCCTTTTGTTTGTTTAACTACGGGTATTTAAATTTTAAAAGACACTTCTGTAGTTAGGGATAACTTAATCTCAGGTGGGATTAATGTCTTTCAAATAATTCAGTCAGCAAATTTTGGGTTTCATTCATGTAACAGGTATTGGATTGTACAATTAACTTTTTCTTCAGATTTTTTTAACAGCATTCATTTTACTTGACACGGTTACATTAAAAAATTGGTTGTCTCTGGTAAAATCCTACATGATTAAAAGAAGGTGTTAAGCTGACTTGAGAGAAGCAGGATAAATACTACATCAAATCTACAGAATTAGGAGAGCAGCGGTAACATTAGACAAACCTGTGGCCACTGTCATGTCTTAGTGAAAGGAGTTGAGGGAGATATAGATCGTCTAAGCTTTTTACATATTAAATATAAAAACTATTCTGGAAAAAAAATTACCATGTATTTATAGCCAAAAGCTCAACTCTTGGAATTGCCTGACTTTGGATTGTCCACCAACTTTATTTTCCTATTTCTCTGCATGCAGTATAAGCCTGGTTTTAATTCACTGATCACATACGACCTGCTCCCCACCTGGGATCCTGCTTCTTGCTATGCACAATACATAGATAATGCTCCCTGAATGAGGAACTATTCATAATTTTGTTTCTTTGTTATTGCTCAGTGTATAGTCTCGTGTCACATTTTTAAGTTCTGCTCTGAAGGCAGAATTTTTAATTTCCTCTTGGGCTTTTGTGTGGTGCTCATCACTACAGTGTCTGAGTGCTTTACAAATCTTAATTAATTTATCTTCACAGCACTTCTGTGCACTGAAGAGGAATTATTATTCTAATTTGTCAGAGAGAGAACTGAGAGAGAATAAATTAGAAAATATCCACTATTTTTGACAGTCAATTTGAGATGCATACAAACTGATTTTTCAGACGGTTTAGATACAAGATATGTTTTAGTTTAGATGTGATATAGGATACATTCAATGCTTATTGCCTGTGGTGCAGGTATAGATACCTAATGTTTTCAAACCACAGGAACCGTCTGGAGAAAGAGGAATACAGAGGTAGTGACCATTTGCCAAAAGTTCTATTTAGGTGATGTAGCTTGAGAGATTCATGAGAGAATGAGGGATATTTATCTAGGGCACCATTCCATTCCCCTGAATTTTCAGACCATTCTTTATTTTCATCAAGTTTCTGCTACATCCACTGCTGCACAACTTCCAACTTCTGCAAAATTAGTGGAAGGATTATACAGCATCCTACTCTGTATAATTCTGGTTTGTCCCTAGAGCAAGACTGCCCAGAGAGCACTGGATGGGGAAAAAAATCTTGTGTAAAATAAATTCCTGAATTATAATCCAAAGACACAAGAGGGATTTATTAAGTTTGTGTAGGAAACACAAATAACGCTTTAAGCTATGCTTTTGCATGTGATCTCCCATGTTTTTTTTAAAGCCTGAGCAACAAAGCAAAGCTGTGGACTGTATGTCACCATACTGATATTCACCTGGATCATGCTGAGTCTCTGTACAGCTCTGAGCTGAGCTGCACCATAGTGTCTTGGAAAACTGACTGATAGTAAGGAGGATTTGTGAAGGATTTGCCAGTAGTCTAGGAACTCTGAGATTTGTGAATTTGTAGTTTCAGTCTAATTTCTAAATAAGATTGTGTCCCTTTTGCAAATTTGTTTCTTTCTAGTCCTTTCCCTCCAGTTTATGACAGATCTGGTTTTGTTCCTTTATTCCCAGTGTGAGTCCTTGCTTCCTCTAGATGCCCCTTTCTCCTCATTCATCACAGTTCTTATTAGCTTAGTTTGCTCTCCTTTGGAGTCCCTAATCAAGCCTCAGGCTCCACAGAAAGACCTCAGAAAAAATAGCTTTCAGAATACCCTTTGGTGCAGATTTGTCATAGTGCTGGGTCTTAAGTGATATCTTTGCGCTCACAAATCTATATTTTATACTTCTGTTTGACACATAGCAATTCAAAATGCTACTGTTTCTATACTGTTCAGCTTAAACTTTATTCCTCCTACTGACAAAAAGGTGCAAAAAATAAAGATCCATAAGATTATTGGCTGAAAAAATTGTATCTGGCTATACCATGAATTCCTTGTGTATCCTGGATAAATCATGAAAGTTTGTTGTCGCTTTCTACCCCACAGAAAAAAACAAGGGTAGCAGTATTTTCATTCTTTAATCGACATATTTCCTTGTCCATGTCTAGCCTGGACATGTTTAAGATTATTACTGAGATTAATTTCACTCTTTTCATAGGGTCAGAGGGTGAAGTTCTTTTGCCCCTTGGCCATGCTATTGTAATGGGATCCTGATCTCAGTTATGGCCTTTGAACTCTATTACAGTTCCAGCAAATAACAGCAAAGTGGCAGGACTTAGTACATAAGACATAAAACATACATGGTACTGTGTGAAAGATTAGTTACAACAAAATTGCCTTTCTATCCTGCACAGGAAAAAAATGAAATTATTCATCTCAAAGCCTGTTTGATAAGACAGTCATGATATAAGTGGATTTTAAGAATTTATAGCATTTTTTTTTGAAGGAGAATATTGTCTTTATTTGAGAAGGAGAACATATCTGATAGTGTCTCTATGTCAGGGTGTTACCTACAGCAGCAGACATATGAAAAAATAGGACTGCTCAAGAACACAAAAATTAAAAATTTGTTCAAAGAAAGAAAATTGCTCAGGGGGAAGAAAGAAAAGAAAATAAGGTACAAAGAAAAGAAAATAAGGTACAGAGGAAAAATTAATCTCTTGAAATAATGTAAATAAGACTTAGGAGTAAAAGAAGGGCATAGTAATTAATACAAATCTATGCATATATATATGTGTGTGTGTGTGTGTATTCTGTCACTGCAGGCATTCATTACTGATAGATCAGTACTCCTCAGTTCTTAAATAAAATTCACTGAGAAATCCCACAGTCACCACCTTAGTATCAATTCATTACAGTTTCAAAATGTGCATGATTTTCCGCAGCAATGGGGTGCATAATCACTGCAGCACAAAGGTAAAACACTCCAAATCATTTGGAAGAGGAGAGGACAGGAAGACATCAGGGAATTAATGAACACAGTTAAAAGAGCCTTTCAGGAATGTTTCATTTTCACTACTTTTTCAGTGATGTTTTTGATTTTATTATGCTGGAGGGTGGGGACATGATTACACCAACCCACACAGTAAGGATCAATCTATGGAAGATACTTCTTCGTAACTCCCCAGGCTGCAGCAATTCAATCTTATCACCATTGGCTGTGTGGATGTATTTTCCAACATAAGCGGGTAATCTCAATAATCCCAGTACTGTAACAAAGTAGGAGGCAAGAATCCTCCAAAGGAAAAAAAGACAAAATTAAATTAAATGCATTTTTGAGAAATTAAAACAGCCTTTAAAAATATGCTTTTTTTGATGTTTGGATTTGTGCATAGATTTTTGTTATTAAATAAGGAATTGAATAATCATTAAATGAGTTGTAGTTGTTCTAGCATGAAGGACACTTGATAAGATCGTGTCATGTTTCTGCTCAATAGAAGTATCAGGCAATTGCAATTAGGGGAGTCTGTGAGGGAATTTTGTATCTGCAGCATCCTGCACTGAGAGTGTGATCAAGCATCTCATTAAAAGCTCGGTAGAGACAGTGGCATGGCTAAGAGCAAATTGATTAAAGTTCAGTCTGTATAGTAATACTGAGATGACAGTGGGGAAAGCAACCAGGGGATGTGGAAAATATGTGAGCCTTTTTGCTGAGCATGTACCTCCTTCAGCTGCTACTTCATCTGACTTCTGAGTTAGAGGACACGTTACTAGATTTGCTACAGCCCTAACATCATTGTGTAGCTGCCTGGATCTGGGTGGCATTTTATTTATTTTTATTTCTGGATCCAGGCACGGTGTTACAGTGAACTCCTGAGCTTTGAAGCTGATGGTGAATTAAACTGCAGAGCACAGTATCATGCTATAACCATTTCCTGCAAAGTTTTTGTGCTCAGCCTCTGCTGGGTCCAGATAGAGAAGTTGTGCTGATTTAAGCTGGTAATGTGGAGCACTGAAGGTTTAGTAGCATGGAATCTGACATCTATAAAACAAGAAGTAGGGAGAATGGGAGCCACTCTTGCCACACAACCTGTGGACCATTCAGCTATAAAATGGGAATAATGCTACTCATTGTGGCACTTCTTGTACTACATGGAAGACCCTATGCATTTTCTGGGTTGGATTTTCTTTATAAACACAGGGCCAATCATAATTTTTTTTTCTGTGGAGCTACTAGATTATGTCATTCAGTGAACTCTCCTGTATCACCTTCACATGATCTGGTTTGATTGAGCATTCAACAGAATCCTATGGTCAGATACTATGACACTCTACAACACATTGACAAAATGTTGGACTGAGTTTCAGCTCAGGGAAGATGAGGGTAAGATAGGGGATACAATGTGCAAATGTATTGAAATTTGGTTAAAAAAGCTGGTGCATTTGATGGTAGATTTAATAATCTATGCTTTTAGTTCTGGAGCTAATATACTCAAATCCTTTCTTGTCCAAATATGGGTATACTAGGAATCAAAGTGAACAATATTAAGAAATAAATCTGGCTGGAAACACAGATTTTTCCCTCTGTGAGTTTTCATTGTAGTCAGTTCCTTGGTGAGCCTCCATGCTTAGCTTCAGGAATTCCAGAACCTATATGAAGAAGAACTTTGAAAACAAATATAAGTCAAGGAAATGCAGAGATGCTGTCTTAGCAACATTCATTATTAATTCACTCTTTTCCATATTCCAGTATTTGAGCTAAAAGAAAAATCTCTGTTTTGTTAGTCTTTTTTTAAATACCTGATTTCTAAATGTTAATGACAATTTTTTAAATAGTCATTAAAAATACAGGTTTAAAATGTCCATCAAACTATTAGAAACAATAGAATTCCCATGCAAAAGAAATTATACAGTTTCATTTCAAACTAAGATGAAAGAAAAGAAATTCACTGCACCAGTAATGGAGAAAGAGATAACTGCTGAATTAGTGCATTTTCTCTCCAATAGCTGAAACTGGTACCTCAATCTTTACTTGACTGTTGTGAAAGCACAGCAAAAAGGGGCATTGGTTTGCTCAGCAGTCTCCAGATTCTGCTTTGGAATCTTCTGAACTTTCCAGGGATGAAGTCCATAATCACTGAGGAAAACTACAAATCTCTGAGAAACCTGGTGGTTCCTCCTGCCACTGCATGGAGGCAGGTAAAGGTTGGGAGCTCATGATCCTGACTTCAGTAGAAGGCTTCTGCTTCACCTTAGGGCTTACAGCCACAGCACAGGCTCCACCCTCAAAGTGTAAGTTAAGGAGCCAAAAGGAGCCAGATGTTCCTTCAAGTAGTGTTTGGGCCACATGACCCCAAACCATGCAAGACGACCAAGAAGTGATTGTAATGGGCAACTCTGCTTCAAGGACTGAGATAGTGAACACCTTTCTTGTCTCAGTCTTTACTAGCAAGGCCAGTCAGAAAGGAAGGAGAAAATAAAATGTGGAAGATCCTCTTCTTTGGATTTAGTCAGTGAATACTTAAAGTGAAGCAGACTAAGTCCATGGGCTGTGGTGGGGATACACTTGTGAGTGCTGAGGGCATTAATGTCACTGCAAGGCCACTTTCAATAACCTTTGATCCATCATGGGGACTGGGAGAAGAGGTCCCAGGGATCCCAGTGGGCACCAAATGTTGAATATGCATCAGCAATGTGCCCTTGCAGCAAAGAAGTCCAATGGCATCCTGTGTTATGACACATTAGGAGTATTGCCAGCAGGTCAAAGGATGACCCTCTCTACTCAGCGCTGCTGAAGCCACACCTGGAGTATTGTGTCCCGTGTTGGGCTCCCCAGTACAAGACAGACAGGGACATACTGGGAGAGTCCCATGAAGGGTCAGGAATATGATGGACTAGAGCATCTGTTCTAGGTGGAAAGGCTGAGAAAGCTGTGACTGTTCATGCTGGATGAGAGTTAAGTTTAGGGGGATCTCATCTGCAGGGAGGGAGCAAATAGGAGAGAGACAGGTTCTTCCCAGTGGTGCCCAGTCACAGGAGCAGAGGCGAAGGGCACAGGCTGTGAGGGTGACATTGGCACAGGTTGCTGAGGTAGGTGGTGGAGTGTCCCTTATTGGAGATATACAAAATCCATCTGGATATGGCCCTGGATAATCAGCTCTAGGTGGCCCTGCTTGAGCAGGGGGAGCTGGATCAGGTGACCTCTGAAGATCCCTCCCAAACTCAGCCATTTTATGGTATGATGAGGAATAAATGAACATTATATTTTCTGTTTAGTTTTTATGACTTGTATTTATTTTATAAGCCATTATGGTACATCATGTACGTATAGTATTATAATTTTTCCTAGTGTTAACAAGACACCTTTTTCTTGTCTGTTTCTTGGAGGAGAAACTAGTGCATGATAGTGGGTACTACAAAATAATGTCTGATATAGTTTTTGTGATCTTGTTTATCACAGAGAGGGAGAAATGGGATACCAGGGTGGAGCTGGGAGAAACAACCAACCAGATCAGAGCCTGGGCTGCTTGAACATGAGACAAAGGGATATCTCAGAGTCACATGGCAGGGACCCAGCTGGGGGTGGGGGCTCAGAGGGTCCACCACAACAATATAGGATGCTCTCCCCTCATCTTGGATAAAATTCAAGACTTTATTCTATATCAAAACTTTTTCAGTTCTAAATGTGAACATTACTGGCACTTAATTTAGGGAAAGAAAAAAAGCTAAGTCAGCAGTCATATCTTTCAGCTCTTGAACACTTCACTGGGAGGTGTAACAGGGTTTGTGGTTAGTGAATGAAATGGTTAAACCAGACAATATGAAAAGGTCCAGCTAGATGTGATGGGAAATTGTTGTGATATGGCTATAAATCTCAGGAAAGGAGCACTTTTGTAAGAATTCATGGAGGGATGCTAGGACATTTCAGTATAGGGGAAAAAGGGTTGCAGATTGATGTATGTTTCTCTAAGTTCATGGAGGATTAGTCTGGAGTGACCAATGAGCTAATATTGACTGATTGAAACTGGCTACATTTCACATTTGCTGCAAACAGTGACATTTCTAATGCAATATGTCAGTCTGGCAATTCTCCATCCTTCATTAAAAAAAAAAAAATCTTCTGAATGAAGAAGGAATACTTTGTTCTATTATATAATGTTCTCACATTGATTTTTTTTTTTTCCCTTCAAGATGCTGTCTTCTGGCCATCTGGCTGCTTTGCACTTCCTTTGGATCTGTGATTGAAGCAAACAAGATAGACTTGTTGAAAAGACTAATATTATTTAGCACATTATTGAATCTCAAAGATATTCATACTCCAGTTTTTTCACTCTTCTGATAAGCTTTGTTGGAAAAGAAAACAAAGATGGAAGTTATTGCACGTGAATTTATCAATTTTTTGTTTACTGTGAGTGGAACTTCCAAAATTTCACAGATCAGAGCTGGAATGTCTGAGTCTCTTTTCAAATATGATCTCACACTAAAATCAGACTGCCAAAACTATGCTAAAGAGTATTTAAGCACCTTTTCTGGGTTTTTTTCCTATGACTAGTTATCTAAAGATAGAAATGTGCAACTAGCTCCTACTTTGAGAAGGATCTACGTATACTTTGTTCCTAAATCTATAATTTCCCATCTGTTAGGGAAACATGTTGGAATGATGCATGCAAGAGATGAAAAGATGTTGTCACAATCTATTTGGAAAATGCTGATTGTCCAGAATAGAAATAGAATGTGGTCTATATGTCACGTCTACTTCAGGTTATTTACAATCTGGAGGCAAAGTTATCTTGAATGCATATGGATTATTTTCTAATAGGTAAAGCACAAAGCAGCATCTTTTATATATCATGTAAGTGCCATATATCACTAAATGTCACTAAAATGCTGGGTGAGCAGCTCATGACAAACAGTATATAACAGGTAGGATGGAAAAACCACATGAATTACCAGTCTGAATGACATTAAATTCATGGGGCTTTTCTACCAGTAGTGCAATATGTTTGAAAACTTTGAAAATCTAAAGAACTTGAAAAATTTTGAAAAACTAAAGAATAAATTCATGAACTTGATTCAAGATAAGGGGAGAGCATTCTGTATCATACATTATTTTGTAATGTGACAAGTTTATTTGTGATGAAGTATGAGTTTGGAACTGGATGATTGCTTATTATATTTGATTACTTGTGCATTGAAATGGAACTCAGTCTCACAAGATGCACTTAAGACTTCACAAATAGATTTTTAAATGTTAGTAGTTGCCATACTAAGCCACTTAAACCCAAAACTGTAACCTTCCAAATGTCAGGTTACTTGCAGTCTATCAAAAGAGAAATTTAAGGTCAATATTGTTGTCAGTTACCGACACCAGCATGCACTGGGCGCCTAACATTGATTTCTGTGCATTCTCCTCATAAAGCTCAGCCTTTTCAGTACTGACCAGCTCACTGCCCACCTGCTGCCACAGCTCCCTCTGGATCCATGTCACAAACTGTGCAAGAGTGGTGGGTGCTTGATCCAACACTTCACATACCAAATATAGTCAGAACCTAAAAAGAGTTGCGAACTATAAGCAGAACAAGAAAGAACAGAAAAATTGCTGAACTTGCCTTAGTTTGTGGTGTAGTTTGATGGTGAAACATATATGCTTGGTAGGGAGATGCATGCCTGAGTCTCCCTCAGAGATGAGAGACACCCGATGCTGTCAAAGACCAGGGAGCCTCCAGGAGGCCTTAAAGCCAACACTCCTAATGAGGGAAGAATAAGATATATCCCCAGGTTTTATGCCCAATTCTTACTCACTTATATGCTCAATAATAAGTTTATGGAAGTAATTAATTAGAAGTGTGTTAGTGAGTTGTAATTACAATAATTGTATTGCAATATAACTTAGAGAGTAACTTGAATTAGTCTTTCTTATATGGTTGCTAACCTGAAAGTTTGTAAAGTTTAGAATCCCCATTCAGTGGAAACTGAGAGTTACGTCTGTAATAGAGAAAATCCCTTACATAAATGGCACTTGAACTCCAAAGTTTATGCTGTCCATCTTTCTGAAAAGTTACTTACACAGGCATCATGCACACCCAGAGCCTGTAAGTAATTCTCCAAATTGCTTTTGGACTGGTTTAACATTTAATAGAAACCATGATACTCGAAAATTTAAAGCATCTTCTTATTCAATCACATTCAAATGACAAACCCCTTCTTATTAATTATTGCAGCAGAATGAAAGTAGGCTGGAGACATTGGGATTTCAATCTGGTTTAGTCAAAGACATAGAACTGGGAAAATAAATGGTGAATGTGACTTAAAGAAAAATAAAATTTGTTCAATTTAAGCAATTGTAACCTCTAGGTCAAGATTTGACATTCATTAACCAGTAGAAATTGCTAAATATATCTTAAATTTGGAGTTAGCTTCTACTAAAGGCTTCACTTGATAGTTATT